>PVIA01001574.1:0-268116 GCA_004024845.1 Tonatia bakeri | reverse complement strand
ACCCAGGCATGTGCCCTGACTGGGAATCAAACGTGCAGTGCTTTGGTTCACAGCCCGCACTCAATTCACTGAGATATGCCAGCCAGGGCTATCTTGTTTTTGTTAAATAGACCCCTTTAAAATTTCATATAATAAGGGCTTGGTGATGATGAACTCCTTTAACTTGAGCTTATCTGGGAAGCATTTTATCTGCCCTTCCATTCTAAATGAAAGCTTTGCTGGATAGAGCAATCTTGGATGTAGGTCCTTGCCTTTCATGACTTGGAATACTTCTTTCCAGTCCCTTTTGCCTGCAAGGTCTCTTTTGAGGAATCAGCTAGCAGTCTGATGGGAACTCCTTTATAGGTAACTGTCTCCTTTTCTATATCTGCTTATAGGATTTTCTCCTTAATTTTAATCTTGGGTAGTGCAATTATGATGTGCCTTGGTGTGTTTCTCCTTGGGTCAAACTTCTTTGGGACTCTCCAAGCTTCCTGGACTTCCAGGAAGCCTATATCCTTTGCCAGATTGGGAAAGTTCTCCTTTATTATTTGTTCAAATAACTTTTCCACTTGTTGCTCTTCCTCTTCTCCTTTCGGTACCCCTATAATTTGGATGTTGGAACATTTAAAGATGTCCTGGAGGTTCCTAAGCTCTCCTCATTTTCTTTGAATTATCATTTCTTCATTCTTTTCTGGCTGGATGTTTCTTTCCTCCTTCTGGTCCACACTGTTGATTTGAATCCCAGTTTTCTTCCCATCACTATTGGTTCCCTGTACATTTTCCTTTATTTTCCTTAGCAGAGCCTTCATTTTTTCATCTAATTTGCATCCAAATTCAACCAATTCTGTGAGCATCCTGATCACCAGTGGTTTGAACTGTGACTCTGATAGGTTGGCTATTTTTTCATTGCATAGTTGTGTTTTTCTGGAGCTTTCATCTGTTCTTTCATTTGGGCCATTCTTTTTTTTTGTCCTGACGTGCCTGTTATGTAGTGAGTGGCGGAGCCTTAGGTGTTCACCACGTGGGGTAACCCACGTTGCTGTGTTGTGATGCTGTGTTTTGGGAAGGGGTCCAAGGGCGAACAATGGTGCTTGCTCTGCTCTATGCCAGATTTCAGTCACTTTCTCTGCTACCCACAATCAAATTGGGCCCTTCTGGTGCTGATTGCTGTGTGGGTGGGTTTGTGTATGTTCTAGGACCCTGTGTGTCTCTCCAAGGAACTCTCTTGTCAGGCTATGAGTTTCTCTTAGTGCCTCAGCCCCCACAGGTGTTTTCAATCAGTGGTTTGAGGCTTCATTTCCCTGTGCTAGAGCCCTGAGTTGTGCAGTATGTCCTGCTTCCCAGTTGTTTCTCCTGTTTTATCTGTGCACAAATGTGGGACCACCCAGTCCTCAATCTGCCGCCTCAGAGGTCTGCCCACTGCTGCCTTGCCCACCCAGGTCCTCCAGCCACCACCTTGCTGCGAGTACTTTCTGTCCCACTGCTTATCTCCACCCCTCCTACCGGTCTGGATGAATGTGTCTTCTCTAACTCCTTGGTTGTTGGACTTCCATATAGTTTGATTTTCCGTCAGTTCTGGTTGTTTTTGTTTTTAAATTGATGTCCTTCTTTTGTTTGTGCGAGGAGGCACAGTATGTCTACCTACGCCACCTCCATCTTGGCTGGAAGTCCTGTACTATGTAATTTTTAAAACATTTCACTTATTATTTATTTTTTGAGAGAGGGGAAGGGAAGGAGAGAGAGAAACTTCATTCAGTGCCTTTTATACACACCCAGACTGAGGACTAAACTCTGAACCCAGGCATGTGCCCTGATCAGGAACTGAGCTGGCGACCTTTCGCTTTGAGGAATGACCTAGCCGCACCACTCAGGGCTGTACTAGGTAGTTTTGATAAGTTGAGAACAACAGTTCTTCTGCCTCTTTGAGTTTCTTTGTGTTGTGTAGACTGCTCAATTTGAGTAGCCATCATGACAATAACGGGACCTAACATTTGCCGGTCTGGGGTTGGCATAATGATAGTGTGTGGTCGACCATTATAAAGATATTTTTCTAGTTGTCTAGGCTATAACTTTTGCTCTGCCTAATTGTTATATGGCCCCACATTTGCTTTGTGGTCCCGCATCCATCTTGTGGCACTTACAAAATAAAGGAACAGGGCTTTATTTATAACAAGAGCTTAACAAATCCCTAGTGGATGAGACAGTATGAAACTGTTGTATATGTTGAGAATTTGGGAATGTAAAGCAGATTTGTGGAATGAACAGATTAGATTTTTTTTTTTTTTTAGATTTTATTTATTTATTTTTAGAGAGGGAAGGGAGAGGGAAAGAGAGAGAGAGAAACATCAATGTGCAGTTGCTGGGGCACATGGCCTGCAACCTAGGCATGTGCCCTGACTGGGAATCGAACCTGCGATGCCTGGTTCGCAGCCCAAGCTCAATCCACTGAGCTACGCCAGCCAGGGCCCAGATTAGATTTTTAAGTAATCTAGTTTTTAAAAAGGAGGATCAGATGTTATGGTTAAATTAGATTATAATTTAGAAATGGTTTTTAATAATTTATTCTTTATAGCCCCCAGAAGATATCAGCTGCATTGCATGGAACAGACAAGTCCAGCACATTTTAGCATCAGCCAGTCCCAGTGGCCGGGCCACTGTATGGGATCTTAGAAAAAATGAACCTATCATCAAAGTTAGTGATCATAATAACAGGGTAAGTGTATGATTGATTTGTGATGAAGATTTTGTATTCTTCTGTAGGTAATCCTATATTGTTTGTCAGAGCTGGCAACAAATCAAATTTCTGTAAAATCAAAGCCTGTATTTTTGTGGACCAGTCATGTTGGAACAATAAGATTTTCCCCTTAGGGAAAATAAAGTTCTCAGTAAGCCATGTTGGATATTATTAATGATGAAGAGAGAGATTGAGGCCTTATTCCATGTTATTCTGCTTGTTCTGCTAGCTGTTCCAAAGCATTGCAACAACTTTTTAAAAATATATTTTATTTATTTTTAGAGGGAGTAGAAGGGAGGTACAAAGAGAAGGAGAGAAATATTGATGTGTGGGAGAAACATCAACTGGTTGCCTCTTGCACATGCCCTGACTGGGGACCAGCCTGCAATCCAGGCATGTGCCCTGACCAGGGATCAAACCAGTGACCTTACACTTTACAGGAAGACACCCAACTGAGCTACATCGGTCAGGGCTACAGCAACTTTCTAATTCACCTTTGCTTCTCTCTAAAATGTAAAGATTTTTCCCTGGAAGTAATTTTATAACTGTGAGGTTGTAGTTTCCGAACTCCTGGCTTCATCTCTTTTATTAGGTACTGCTAAAGTGAGCTAATGTTCTGCCACTGCCTAGTCGATGCTGCTTTATCACACATCAAATTTTTTGCCTTAAATTTCTTAATATTATGCCATCATGTCCTATAAGATGATTTAGATACCATTAGGGCCTTGTTTTGTTAGTTTGTTTTTAATTACATTGTGTAGCTGAACATTTTCAAAAATAAGTTTGCTTAAATCAGAAAATAGATACATGATTTTTCAACAAGAAACTATAAGAATATTTCTCCAGGGTGTTGTTTTTCAATGAATCAGGAGTTTTTAAACAAGTTTCAATGAAACGGAGTATACAATAAACATTTTAGTCATTTTCTGGAATACTTAATAGGATCTGAACTTCCAAGTAACTCTCAATAATGTTAGTTTATCCCCGTGTGAACATTTGATGGTACTCATTGCTTAGACATATTGGTAAAACAGAAGAAAGGTATGGATTTTTATTATTAAAATCTTTGTTATTTTTATTTTTTGGAAATGTTAAAGTTTAAATTTAATATAAAAGTTCCTTTTAGTTATAATTTTGGTGGGAAAACATTTTGATATAGAATAAGTCTATCCCAGAATGGCTTTATGTGTCAAATAGCTAGATGAATTGAAAACATTTAAACTTTTTACTTTTAAGACTACTGTTTAAGAAAATTTAATCCTTTATAGATATTTTTAAATTGAATATTGGGGTGACATTGGTTAGTAATATATAGGTTTCAGGTGTACAATTCTATAATATATCATCCCGTATATGTTATTGTGTGTTCACTACCCCAAGTGAAGTGTCCTTCCATTACCATTTATTTCTGCTATACCCTCTTCAACTTCTCCCCAGATTTTTTTTTTAAATAGACTAAGCCTGAGCTGATGTTTTCTACTTTTTGTTTCAACAAAAGTATATTCCTTAAGTTCATTTTGACTTTCGTAAAATAATATGATTAATAAAATATGGTCCTCAACTATCTGCAGATGCATTGCTCTGGGTTGGCTTGGCATCCTGATGTTGCTACTCAAATGGTTCTCTCATCTGAAGATGATAGGTTACCAGTGGTCCAGGTGTGGGATCTTCGCTTTGCTTCTACTCCACTCCGTGTCCTGGAAAACCATGCCAGGTATCATGCTTCTCTTTTAAGGAACTTGTTTATTTTTAAAAATATTTACTTACTACTATGAATTATCAGATAATTTTTATTAAATTAAGTTTTTATTTTGATTTAAAAGCAAACATTTTTGAGAATGTAGGTGGTTCATTCTGCGTTTCAGTTTTAATGTGTGGATGCTCTAAAAAGACGTGAGAATTTTCTATTAATATTTTAGTAGCATTAAATTTAATTAGTAATTTGACAGATTTCCTGCCATTGATATTCAGGTACCCAAGGAGTTTATACATATTTGTTCAATAATTTTTTTAAAATATACTTACTGTTTTTAGAGTGAGAAGAAGGGAGAAGGAGAGAGAGAAAAAGAAAAAAAACATCAATTTCTTGTTCCACTTAATTTATGCATTCATTGCATGATTCTTATATGTGCCATGATTGGAGATTGAACCTACAACCTTGGCATTCTGAGACAATGCTTTAACCAACTGAGCTATGCAGCCAGGGCATAAACTAAAGCTTTAAATCCATTTTTCCCTCTGGGTAGTAGATTTGCACACTAAAAAGTCTTAAAATTGTGACCTCTCCTTGAGTTTCTTATAAGGAAAAAAAGAGTCCAGTCAAAATATAATCCCTATTCAGATTTATACTTCAGTTAGCTTTTAGTAAAGAAGGAATGATTCTGAGAAATTTTGTTTGTTTTTAATTATATTTTATTGATTATGCTATTATAGTTGTCCCAATTTTTTCACGTTTTCCCCCTCCACTGAACACCCCCTACTCCCTCAGGGATGCATATAAGTTCTTTGGCTTCTAGATTTCCTATACTGTACTTTACATCCCATGACTATCTGTAACTACCAATTTGTGCTTTTTAATACTTTCACCTTTTCACCTTTCCCCCTAACCGCCCCATCCTACCTGGCTGTCACCAACTCATTCTCTGTATCTTTGACTCTGTTTCTGTTCTGCTTGTTTGCTTAATTTTTTTTTCATTCTATTGTTGATACATAAGTATTTATGGCCATTTTGTTCATATTTTTTATCTTTTTCTTAAATAAATCCCTTTAACATTTCATATAATAATGGCTTAATGATGATGAACTAACTACTTTAGCTTTTTCTTGTCTGGGAAGCTCTTTATCTGCCCTTTGATTTTAATGATAGCTTTGCTGGATAGAGAAATCTTGCTTGTAGGTCCTTGCTTCTTTTGACTTCTAATATTTCTTACCAATCCCTTCTAGCCTGTAAAATTTCTTTTGGGAAATCGGCTGACAGTCTTATGGGAACTCTCTTGCAAGCAACTACCTACCTTTTTCTTGCTGCTTTTAAAATTCTCTATCTTTAACCTTTGGCATTTTGATTATGATGTGTCTTGGTGTGGTTCTCTTTGGATCAGTTTTGTTTGGGAACCTCTGTAGTTCCTGGACTTGCATCTTTATTTCCTTCACCAAATTAGAGAAGTTTTTTTCATTATTTTTTAAATAGATTTCTAATATGTTGCTCTTTCTCTTCTCCTTCTGGCACCCTTATGATACAAATGTTGAAATGCTTCAAGTTGTCCCAGAGGCTGCTTACACTATTCTCATTTTTTGGGATTCTTTTTTCTTTTTGTTGTTTTGATTTGTGTTTTTTTGTTTGTTTGTTTTTGCTTCCTTATGTTCCAAATCATTGATTTGATTCTCTGCTTCATCCACTCAACTGTTATTTCCCTGTAAATTGTTCTTTATTTAAATTAGTGTATCATTCATTTATGACTGGATCTTTTTTATCCTGTTGATCCTCACTAAGATCCTTGACCATCCACATAACCAGTATTTTGAACTCTGTATCTGATAGATTGCTTATCTCCATTTCGTTTAGTTCTTTTTCTGGAGTTTTGATCTGATCTTTCATTTGGGCCATGTTTCTTTGTCTCCTCATTTTGACTGTCTCCCTGTGTTTGTTTCTATGTATTAGCTAGAGCTGCTATGACTCCCTGTCTTGGTAGTATGGCCTAATGTAGTAGGTGTCCTGTGGGGTTCAGTGGCACAGCCTCCCTTATCACTCAAGCTGGGTACTTGAGCTGTGTCATTTGTGTGGGCTGAGAACACCTTCCTTTTGCAATTGAGCCCTGACTTCTGTAGGCCAGTCAATGGAAGGGATTTAGCCTGGCCAGTCAGCTGCAAGGACTGGTTGTGACCACTGACCACCACCCTCTGCCCTCTGTGGAGAATCAGCTGTGCAGGGACCCACTGTATAGAGCAGAGCTTACTTCAGCAGTGCTGTGGAACCTACTTGTGTTCTGTCTGGGGCCCCTAGGCATAAACTGTAAAATGGTATGCAGCTGGGTGCTTCTTCTGCTGTGCTTGGAGGTGCCCTATTGAGGCCAGTCTGTGAACCAGTGCCAACTGTTGCTAGTGTTGGGCCTGGGACCACTTAGCAAGATTCGGGGGCTTGCTGAAGCCAGCCTCTGCTTGTTTGGGTGGATTCAGAAAGATCAGAAGCATGTGTCAGGACAAGTTATTTGTATGGAAAAGCCACTGTTAGCCACTTGGGTGGGCCTGTAAGTTGGGTGGGGTCTCAGGGAATCGCTATGACTAGGCAAACAGTGTAAGATATGGTGTCTACCATGCTCTGTGGCTCTGTTGGGGGAAGGCTCAGAAGAGCATCAGCGGGCCCTGGCTGGTGTGGCTCAGTGGATTGAGTGTTGGCCTGTGAACCTAAGAGTGCCAGTTTGATTCCCAGTCAGGGCACATGTCAGGGTTGCGGGCCAGGTCCCCAGTAGGGGATATGGGAGAGGCAACTATACATCAATGTTTCTTTCCCTCTCTTTCTCCCTTCCCCTCTCTCTAAAAATAAATAAATAGTCTTAAAAAAGAAAACAGAAGAGGAGCAATGGCCTCTGCCTTCCTTACTGTCATGGAGAAAGCTGTCCCCCAAATCTAGCTCTGATGCCAGTCACTTCAGTTCCTCTCTATATGCCAGTGGTGCCTTTCAAGCTGCTGCCTTGGTGCTGGAGTTCAGCAGGAGTGAGTCTGAGTATGTCTGTATGTGGGCCCTTTAAGAGGAACTGCCTAGGAATCCAGCACTTTTTTCTACTGACTTAACCTCCACTGGTTTTTACAACCAGAAGCCACGGACTTACCTTCCTGGCCCTGAAACCCCCGGACTGAGCAGCCTGGTGTAGGGCTGGGACCACTTGCTCCCAAGATATTCCTCCTGCTTTTTATCCACCACACGTGGGTATGGTATCAGCCATATCCACTGGTATCAGCCAGTTTTGAGTTTCCATGTCTCCACCCCTCCTACCAGTTTGGATGGAGGTGGTTTCTTCTTTAATTCCGTTATTTGCAGGACCTCTGTTCAATTTGATTTCTGCTGGTTCTGAGTGATGGTTGTTTTGTAGTTTAGTTGTAATTTTAATGTGGTTGTTCGAGGAGGTGAGCCGTGTTTACCTAGACCATGTTCTTGGGTGAAATTACAGCTCCCAGGTCTGGGAAGACAGTGGCACAACCAGCTTCTATATCACTCATCTCACAGAACACACACCACAAGCCCAAGGCCCTTCCAGAAACCTCTGGGCCCATCTCCTAGAAGCTGTTGTATCTGATTCTGAGAAACATATTTTTCTCACAGTAGATAAGGTGTTTTTCAAAAGTTTATTTAACACATTCTCATTGAACACATACTCTGTACCAAATACTGCGCAAGAATTTAGTAATATTGTAGGGAAAATTTATGCTCTCAGGGAACTTACATTATAGTGGGAGGATAACTAACACTTATATAACATGTAAAGTATGCAAGCACTTTAAATGTTAGCTTGATTAATCCTTATAAAACCTATGATGTGCATACTATTATCCCCTTTTACAGATTAGAAATCGAAGCTCACCAAGATTAAATTTGGCCTGGGTCACATAGGTCAAGTACTGACTTCTAGTCCAAATATTGTAATCTCAAAGTCCATGCTTTTAACGCCTAACTATACTGTGAATTTTAGGAATGGTCATAATTTAGCAAGACAGATAACCATACTGGGTATCAGGAGCACATCAATGTTTCTTTTTCAATTTTCTTCCTCTAATATGTGTGAGAGTTGGATTGTGTGATCTTTAGGATTATTTTCAGATCTGTAATTCTGTGATTAAAAAAAAATTTAAAACCTAAATGTTTTTTAAAATGTGATACTAAATATATAGTTTTGTTTAAAAGACATTCTTGATGTGCTTTGAAATTGTTGAGATGTATGGATTCTAAAGGGAGAGGCAGTTTAGAAAGTACATTATTGATGAAATTGCGGAAATTTGAATATGGGTTATTTATTTAAAATAATTGCATCTAAATAATATTTTTTCCAATATGTAATTGTATTGTGGTCATATAGGAGAATGTTCTTATCCCCGGAGATAAGTGTGAGGGTGACCTGTTATGGTATTGGCACTTAATTCTCAAATAGACACAGGGAGAAAGACATGAAGTAAATATGGCCACAATTATAAATCTAGGTGAGGATTATTAGGGTATACATCACATTGTGCTTATAAATTTTAGAAAGATTTTAACTTTCTAAAAATAAACTCTTGGAAACAAAATTCATAAAGTATTTGGGTCCTTTTCCTGTATCAGTTTCCTGATTCTGAGATGACTCAGATTGTAAGAAATATAAAATTAAAAACAACTTTTTGGGGAGCCCTGGCTAGTGTGGCTCAGTGGGTTGGGTATTGCCCTGCAAACCAGAAAGTTTGCCAGTTCAGTTCTCTGTCAGGGCGTATGACTGGGTGGCTGGTCAGGTCCCTAGTTGGTGGACATACAGGGGGCCACCAATAGATGTCATCTCTCTCACTGATGCTTCTCTCCCTTTCTTTCTTCCTCTCTTCCCCTCTCTAAAAATAAATAAATAAATAAAATCTTAATAACTTTTTGGGGAAAGTAAAACATCTCTAAATATACACATTGCAAATGAGGCTTAATCTTATTTTTTTTTAAATTATGCATTTTAGAATTACTACGATATTTTCAGGAGAAGTGAGGGACATTAATTTTTTTTTTAAAGAAATATGCAAATAAGCCCTTTACTGGGTAGTTCAGTTGGTTGTAGTATCATCTCATACACCAAAGGGTTATGGGTTAGATCCCTGATCAGGGCACATACAGGTTTTAGATTCAAGCCCTGGTTGGGGTGTGTGCAGGAGGCAACTTAATTGATATTTTTTTCTCTCTCTTTCTCTCACTCTCTCTCTGTAAAAGCAATAAAAACATATTCTTAAGTGAGGATGTAAAAAATATATGCAAATATACTTCTTGTGTAGTGTTTTTCTAATCTAGTACTTTCTGCTATCGTGTATTTAAATTTTAGTTTTTAGTATTTTCTTTATGTATGATAATGTTTACTTACCTGCTTCTATCTCTAAACAACAGAGGATGAATATAGAAAAGGCAAGGTGTTAACAGCATTTTTTTGTGTGTGTGATGGTAAGATTTTTCTTTAACCTAATCTAAATTTTCAGAACAGTTACTAAAAGTATTACTTTTGTTATACTTAGGATAAAAATCAAAAGCTAATAAAATGCAAAAATGACTGTAAAATCAGATCTTTGGCAAATTTTTAAGTTTTTCTTTTAATTAAAAAAATACCATATAATAGAACTTCTGTGGTAACAAAAGCTAGAAAATGTAGACAAAAAGGAAAATGTGAAATAGTTACATTTCCTACCCATCAATAGGTAAAACATTTTATTCTACATATTTTTTATATGTACATAACTTTAATTACTACTGTAAATATTTAATGCTATTATGCATTGTATACAAATTAATGTGCAGAGTTAACCTTTTTTATTAATTATAACCAGCATTTCATAGTTATAAATATTTCCACAACAGAATTTTTAGCTACACATTTTCTCATCAAACGATGATCTGTAATTTTTTTATTGCATAATTCACATTTTGGGCATTTGTTTTTATTTTTTGTTATTATACACTGTATACTGTATTGAATATCTTTGTAATGATTAAAACGGATGTGCACTACTAAACTGCTTCCCGGAAAGACTACATGAAATTACACTTTTGTTAGCTGTGTATGTCTTTAAAGCTTAGACAAATAATTTGGAAATTTGGTTGTTTTCAAGGTTAAAACTTTCTTCATCTCTTTCTGTTTTATATAAGGGGGATTTTGGCAATTGCTTGGAGCATGGCAGATCCTGAATTGTTGCTGAGCTGTGGAAAAGATGCTAAGATTCTCTGCTCCAACCCAAACACAGGAGAGGTATGGAGAGGAAACATTTCTCAGACTTCCAGCTATCATAATATTTTATTTCTAGCTGAATAAGAAACTTTCATAAGGATCCTTTAACACACTATTACAATTCAGGACATGTGAAAGTAGATGGGCCCTGGCTGGTGTAGCTCAGTGGATTGAGTGTGGGATAAGAAACAAAGGATCGCTGTTTCGATTCCCGGTCAGGGCACATGCCTGGATTTCAGGCCAGGTCCCAGTAGAGGGCGTATGAGTGGCAACCACACATTGATGTTTGTCTCCCTCTCTTTCTCCTTCCCTTTCCTTCTGTCTATAAATAAATAAATAAAATCTTTAAAAAAAAAGTAGATGGAGGTATGTGTGAAAAGTTAATCTGGCAGAGATTTTTATCAGGAACATTTTCTAGGTTAAGTTGTTTTATCTGGGAAAATTAGTCATTAAAGTAGTGTATTTGAAACTAGTAATCACCTCTACCCCCCATTTTCAATAAAAGGTGTTTACCTAGACTCAGAAATAGTTGGTTTGATTTATTTAATATGTAGTTTCTGAAAATTGGTGCCTTCAGAATAGGAGTGTTCAAGGTTTGGGCCTTTTTCCTGCTTTATCATTCCTGAAGATCTTCTTTGGCATCTGGAAATCAGTAGAAACAGCTTTTCAATTTCACTTACGAATTATTCAGCAAGGATATAATATTTTGTAATACTAATTTGTTAAATGTTTTACCCAAAGAAATTTAGATGTAGGAATGCCCTGGTAGGTAGCTCAGGTGATTGATACTTAGTCCCCATATACAAGAAGGTTGCAGGTTCATTTCCTGGTCAGGGAACATACCTGTCGGGGTATATGAGAGGCAACTGACTGATGTTTCTTTCTCTCTCTCTCTCTCCCTCTCTCTCTCTCTCTCTCTCTCTCTCTCTCTCTCTCTCCCCCCCCCCCCTCTCTCTCCCACCCCCGTCCTCACTCTCTCAAATTAGTGAACATATTCTTGGGTGAGGATTAAAAAGAGAGAATGTAGAAACTGTCTCCCTAGAAAAAAGAAATTTAGATGTAGGAAATTTTACATATTTAGATGTAAATGTTATATAAATACAATTTTATTTGCTTTGGGTTGTGTACTAAAATGTTCTTTTAATTACAACTTGATTATTCTTAATAGTTGAATGGTTTTCCTCTCTTTCAATACTGGGCAAGACACTGCAGATTTTAATTATAGCTTCTAAACTTTTACTTTTTCTAAGTTAAGATAGAGTATTGCAAGTACTTTGCTAGTTACCCTGATGGAATGCTAGTAAAAATAAGAGTATGTTCAATAGGTTTTAATCTACAACATTAAAATAAAACAAGTACTTCTGTTACTTGATTTGTGGCTGAAAGTGTTCAGATGAAGTGTCGCTTATGAGAATGTAGAAACACTAAATTTAGGAGAGACAAGAGAAAAATTAAAACAATAAGTTTTGCCTTATATGATTTGTAGACTAAATAACAGACATCTTGCATCTTACTTAAACTGTTTTTCCAAATGAGTTCAAAATTCATGAAAATTACTGTTTTAATTTTATCAGTTATATAAATTGATGAAGTGAATTTTTGCATTTGATTAGTTTTGTGTGCTTAGACTTTGAAGTGATAAACTTTTCATGCTTGCTGCAACTAAAAAAAGAAACAGTAAATGTTTTGTTCAAATACCAGTTAAAAATACACAAGTGATTCAAATATCATGAAGCTTTAACTCGGCAACAAATTTAAGCATCAAAGACAAACAGACCAAATATCTTTTCATTTAATTGTTTTCTTATAAAATAAAACATTACTTTTAAATATTATATAAGCCAAAGTTAAGCTAATTTGACTTTCTTTTTAAAGATGCATACTGACCCTATGTTTTTATTGTGGTAAAATACTCATCACACCGTTTTAGCCATTTTTCAGTATGCAGTTCAGCAACATCAGTACATCCACATTATTGTGCATCCATCACCACCATCCATCTTCAGAACTTTTTTATCTTCTAGAATTGAATGTCTGTACCCATTAAACAGTTACTCCCCATTCCCTTTCTTAAAGCTGCAAAACCTGTGCTTTATGAGCATGTTACTATCACACTAATTTTGAGTTAACAAACAATTACTACATTGTAAAGATTTTCTATCAGCCATTTTTATATAGTTTTTCAATATTCTTTTCCTTATAAGAAAGATTGTTTATGCCAAATTCTGTTTTGATTCTGCAGTAATAAGAATGATGTGTACCTGTTTTCTTGCTTTAATGAAAAGCCAAATTTCTCAGTGAATTCTTTCAAGATTATTATTAAAATTTGGTCTTCAAGTAGTCTAAATATAGTTGTTTGGGTCTTGGCAAGCAAAAACAGTTGGACAACATGCCAGTGATCTTTTAGAGTTTAATAACTAACTCTGATAGAGTGTTCTGGTCTTTCACATGCATCTACTAATATCATTTCAATAAAAACAAAAGTATCTGTTTTTAAGATGTGCTTATTCTAAATCTGGTTGAAATTTTCAGTAGCATTCCCTTTTATTATAACAGATAATCATAATGGACTTTCTTGGCTTTAAAGAAATTTTTATACTTGTTTTTCCTAGCTAAAGACACTGTCTAAAAGAGAATGTCTAATTAAGCTGTATTTGTTGATCATATTAATTCATGTGTTTTGGCTATAGAGTGATTGTACTGTTCTGACTTTTTTTTTTTTTCTTTGTTTTGTCTAGGTCTTATATGAACTTCCCACCAATACACAGTGGTGTTTTGATATTCAGTGGTGTCCCAGAAATCCTGCTGTCTTGTCAGCTGCTTCCTTTGATGGACGTATCAGTGTTTATTCTATCATGGGAGGGAATGCAGACAGTTTAAGGCAGAAACAAGTTCACAAGGTAATAGAAAATGTTGAGGTTTTTTATTCTAGAAACTGAAAAAAATCATTTTATTGTGTAATTATCTTGAAAATGATGTTATAGATCAACAAAACTGATTAATTGGATAATTGTGATGAAAGAATTTCTTGCATATGACTTAAAAACATGTAATAGAGTCTTATATAAATTAGTTGTTCTCACATTATTGTTTTTTTAGCTTTCATCATCTTTTGGAAATCTTGACCCCTTCGGCACAGGACAGCCTCTTCCTCCATTACAAATTCCTCAGCAGGCTGCTCAGCATCATATAGTGTTGCCTCTGAAGAAGCCACCCAAGTGGATCCGAAGGCCTATTGGTGCTTCCTTTTCAGTAGGTGGATTTGTTATTATGGTCCACAATCACAAAAGCCTTATGGGTTCACTCTCATGGAAGAAGATTGAGTTTGAGATGTGTCTGTGACTTTTTTCCCCCCCAAACAAACTTTGATTTCTTTATTTTTTTAAAGATTTGTTTATTTATTTTTGGAGAGAGGGGAATGGGGGGAGGAAAGGAGGGAGGGAAACGTGAATGTTTGGTCACCTCTCATGTGCCCCCAACTGGGGACCTGGCTCCCAACCTAGGTGTGTGCCCTGACTGGGAATCGAACCTGCGACCCTTCAGTTTACAGGCTGGCACTCATCCACTGAGGCACAACATCCAGGGCTGATTTCTTTATTTCAAGATTTTATCCAAACTGAGTAAGGTAATGATGTGTTCGTAGTAGAAGGACACTTAAGTTACACATTTTTTTTTTAAACATTGTTATTCTGTTACAGTTGTTTCAGTTTTTCCCCCTTTGCCCTCCTCTGCCTAGTACCTTCCCCTCATAGTCATTCCCCACCCTGTTGTCCATGTCCATGGGTCATTCATTCATGGTCCTTGACTAGTTCCTTCCCCTTCTTTCCACCCTTATTGCCTTCTCCACTCCCTTCTGTCAGTCTGTTCCTTGTTTCTGTGCCTCTGGTTCTATTTTGCTTGTTAGTTTGTTTGGTTGATTAAGTTCCTCTTATAGGTGAGATCATATGGTTTTTGTCTTTCACTACCTGGCTTATTTCACTTAGCGTAATATTCTTCAGTTCTATCCATGCTGTCACGAAAGGTAGGAGTTCCTTCTTTCTTACCTCTACATAGTATTCCATTGGGTAATATACCACAGTTTTTGATCCACTCATTTACTGATGGGCACGTACACTGTTTCCAGCACTTGGCTATTATAAACAGTGCTCCTATGAACATTGGGGTGCGTAAGTTCTTTTTAATTGGTGTTTCAGGATTCTTAGGGTATAACTCCAGCAGTGGAATTGCTGTGTCAAAAGGCAGTTACATTTTTAATTTATTTCTGAGGAAATTCCATACTGTTTTCCACAGTGTCTGTACAAGACTGCAATCCCACCAACAATGTACTAGGGTTCCCTTTTCTCCACAACCTCTCCAGCACTTCTTGTTTGTTGATTTGTTTATAATAGCCATTCTGAGCAGTGTGAAGTAGTATCTCATTGTGGTTTTAATTTTCATCTCTCTGATGGCTAGTGATGCTGAGCATCCTTTCATATGTCTCTTGGTGCCCTGTATGTCCTCGGAGAAGTGTCTGTTCAAGTCCTTTGCCCATTTTTAAATTGGGTTGTCTGTCTTCCTGGTGTAGAATCCTGTCAGTCCTTTATATGTTTTGGAGATCAAACCCTTGTCCAAGTATGTTCTCCTATACGATCAGTTCTCTTTTCATTCTGATGATGGTTTTTTCAGTTGTACAGAAGCTTTTTGATTTGATGTAGTCCCATATGTTTATTTTTTCCTTTATTTTCCTTGCTTCAGGAGATACAACGGCAAAAATATCGCTGCATGGGACATCTGAAATTTTGCTACTTACATTTTTTTCTAGGTTACAAGCGTGTCCAACATGTGGCCCAGGATGGCTATGAATGCGGCCCAACAGAAAATCATAAATTTACTTAAAACCTCTTTTTTTTGCTCATCAGTTTTAATTAGTGTTTGTGTATTTTGTGTGTAGCCTCAAAACACCAATAGGTTGGACACCCCTGCTAGGACATTTATGGTATCACAATTTATAATTAAGTCTTTTATTCATTTTGAGTTTATTGTGACTTTTTTTTTTTTTTTTTTTCATTTAAAATGTCTTCTCAGGAAAAGTGGTACCTTCCCCCTTTTTTCTTTTTAATTGTAAAATATATGGGGGACCCCCCAAAACCTGGGATTTATTTATAAAAGATTGTGTATTCTTATATGTTTAAACTTCATTCAAAGTACCCTCCATTTGGTTACATGTATTGAGACCTTTTTTTCACTGCCCAAAACAGGTTTTGAATTAATCAGTTTTGATGCCTTTTAGTGCTTCTGCTATTTTGTTTTGTTGTTTGTTTGCTTGTTTGTTTTTTGCTTGGCTTCTTTCATATTGGCAAATCATTTCCTTTTGAGGACTTTTTTTCATCTGGGGAAACAAAAAAGTCACTCGGGGTGAGATCGGGTTAATAGAGAGGGTAGGGCACAGAAGTAATGTCATTTTGGATCAATAACTGTTGAACACTGAGCACAGTATGGGCAGGTGAGCTCGTAAATCACCCATCATGAAGTGGGCAAACACGTTGAGTCTTCATAAAAAAAACTCACTGAAGCTGATGGCAGCCTCTCACAACAACACCAGCTAGTACACTGATACAGATGGGTTCCTAGAACACTCACCTAGCAGGGGAAGCCTGTACTACAGGAAAATAATTCTGGTTTTTGGGGGGTCCTCTCTTCATACATAACAAAAAAATTCACTGTTTTTGACCATTTTAAAATATACATTTCATTGGCAAAAGTACATTCATGTTGTTGTACAACCTTCACACCATCCATCTCTCCCCATCACCTTCTTAAACTTCCTTTTCTCTCCTTCCTTCATTTCTTTTCTTCTTTTTGGAAATTATGTCCTTTCTTCTCTTCTTCCCTTCTTCTAGCTTTTCTTTTACTTGCCAATTTTTTTAGTATTGTAAAAACACAAAGTATGAAGTTTACCATCCTAACCCTTTTGAAGTGTGCAGTAGTGTGTTACCTACATGCATATTGTTGTGCAACAGATCTCTCAGACTTTTTTATCTTATAAAACTGAAACTCTATACCCGTTGTACAACAGCTGCCTATTTTTCTCTCCCAGCCTCTGGTGGTCATATTCTACTTCTGATTCTTTGACTTTGACTAGTTTACTTTTTAATTTTTTAATATTTTTTCAAATTATAAGAGAAAGTTTACTTAGTCATAGAGGTAGAAGAAGTGAGCTGTGGAAAAAATGGGCTCAAGAAACAAGTTATAGCAGAAAAAAGGGCACTTAGAGTTTAGGAGAAAGAGGGAGAGAAATGTATGCCTTGAGAGATATGAGAGTTTCATGCGTGTGGGGTTCAGGCATGGGGGACAACAGGAGGAGGTAGGGGCAGAGACCATCTATGTGGGCCCTGGAGGTAGAAAGGGTGGGGAAAGGCGCAGGTAGGATCCATAGAGAGAGCCTCTGACTTTTATTACTTTAGATACCTTATATATAGAATCACACAGTTTTTGTCTTTTTGTGCTTGAGTTGTTTCTCTTAGCATAGTGTCCTCATGTTGTGTATGACAATATTTTCTTCTTTGAAAGGCTGAATAATATCTCACTGTATATATACATACAACATTTTCCTTAACCATTCATCTATCAATGGACATTTAGGTGGTTTTCAACTTTGACTGTTGAGAATAATGCTGCAATAAATATTTATGTGGAATATGTCTTTGAGATCCTAGCTTTCCTTGAAGGTGCAGGCACTTTTATCTGCATATACTATTGCTCTGTGTAGGAAGACAGATGGGGGAAAAAAGGAAAAGGAAAAAAAGCTCTTAAGAGCTATTGCAAGCCTTCTCCATTTCTTCCCTGAAAAATAATGTTAATCCATGCTTTCCCAGGAGAGTGTGGGGATGGAGAAGCTGGAAGTGTTCTTCCTCTGCTCTTCCCTGTAACAGAATTCAATGAGAATTCCCTCTCTGTGGCCAAAAGGGGTAGATTGTCTGTATCCACCTCAAATATCTTTGGGTTACCACCACTGACGTTGTAGAATTTTTGGTTATTTTTGTGATTGTCTTTGGAAATGTAGTTTACTTAAATGTCCATGTCTTGTTGTATCAAATCTACATAGTATTAATTGAAACTTTTATCTAATTTTTTTCTTTCAATTTTCATAAATTACATCACCAAGATTTTAAAAATAGTTTTATTATGTTCAGTAGCAATATCAAGGTTTTCTGTATTTGTTTAGGATGATTTAAAAAATTGATGACTTGCCCTGGCTGGTGTGGCTCAGTGGATTGAGCTCCGGCCTGCGAATCGAAGGGTCACTGGTGCAATTCCCAGTCAGGACACATGACTGGGTTGCGGGCCAGGTCCCCAGTAGGGGGCGTGAAAAAAGCAACCACGCATTGATATTTCTCTCCCTCTCTTTCTCCCTCCCTTCCCCTCTCTAAAAAAATTAATAAAATATTTAAAAACAAAAAACTGATGACTAAACAGCATTTACATTATTTATAATACAACATTATAATAATATTGCATAAAACCAAGTAAATGAATAAACCTAATCATCATGTAAAATTCAGTTTAGGTCTTGCTTTTGGGTGTTTTCTCAAACTTTCATAGAACTTGGGGAAACCCAGTGCTTTTTCCCTTCTGTGAAATTCTGTATCATGTGTAGTATTATCCACACCTCATTTGACACTTATATGTGCCTGTTGTGTCCAGTTTTATTTTCATGTTAAGTTTCTGAAGGATAGTGATTTGTAGTTTCTTCTGTCTTGGCATTTTCTATAATGTCTAATATAACAAACACCTTGAATATATTAGATATTTAATAAGATAAGTTTGTGTAAAGTCCATAATCCTTTTATAAAAATTACCGAGTATGAAGAATCAAATTTGTTCTTGTACTTTCTTTTTTTATTTTGATTTTTTAAGATTTTATTTTACTTATTTATTTTTAGAGAGAGGTCAAGGCAGGGAGAGAGGGGGAGAAGCATCAATGTGTGGTTGCCTCTCATGCACCCCCTACTGGGGACCTGGCTGACAACCCAGGGGGTGTGCCCTGGCTGGGAATCAAACCAGCGACCCTTGGTTCACAGGCCTTCACTCAATCCCCTGAGCCACACTAGTCAGGACTTGTACTTTCTTCTTTACCTATATTTTTATGAATACATTAATTAGATATTAACTGTCTACTTACTATATACAAGGCAGATATTGGACACTTTAGTCGATACAAGAATAAAGTAGACACAGAACCTTTCTTGTAAGTGTAGAGGAGGCACAACTTTGCACCTATCTCCCTTTCTAGGTTTTTCATGCTGGCTTGACAGTTAAGTTGACATAAAACAGATTAACAGGAGAAAAGCATACAAAGAAGTAGTAAAACCTAGGTTGAACAAATGGGAATTGTAGAAAAGTAAATATATAGAGACTAGAGGGAAATAATTGTTATGTAAAAGTTTTGTTTGTTATTTAACAAGTTTTGTTTGTATAGATTTCTCTCGGCCTTAACTCTCAGCGCTAGTGATAAGAATGTTTCTTTACTCTTGGCACAGGGAGAACAGCTCTCATGGGAATTTCGTCTCCTACTTTTAGAAAAGAGGAGGTGAAAAGAGGAGTGCCTTTCTACTCCTGCTCATTTTCAAGTACTCTTTAGCTCAAAACAATCATTATCCCAAATGGTATATTTTGGAAGAGTGGCATGTACTGCCTCCTCTAAAACAGCACCTAGACCAGGAGGTGAGGCAAATACATGTAACTAATAGTTTAATCAAAAGAGATCTATAGTACACTAGTACACTGAAGGCATCTGGGTTGGAAGAGGTGACATTTGCCTGGGCCTTAAAAAGAAGTAGCATTGAACTCTGGCTTGTGTGGTTCAGTGGATTGAGTACTGGCTTGCGAACCAAGGGGTCACTGGTTTGATTCCCAGTCAGGGCACATGCCTGGGTTGTGGGCCAGTTCCCCAATGAGGGGTGCATGAGAGGCAACCACACGCTGATGTTTCTCTTCCTCTCTTTCTCCCTCCCTTCCCCTCTCTCTAAAAATAAATAAAATATATATTAAAAAAAAAAGAAGTAACATTGAGTATGTTGAAGTTAGTAAAATGAAGTAGGTTAGAAATTGTAGGGCACGCTTTATCTAGAAGGTGGGTTTTGTGGAGAAGAAGAATAATTGAAGACTAGGGTCAGATAGTAGAGTATGGGAGAGTGTGTCCACTAATTTTATCCAAAGGATACATGTTTAGGTCACAGTCCTTTCTTTTAGCATGTATAATAAAAACATTTTTCGGCTACATCCTTGTATTCAAACTGACTTTGTTTGTTTGTTCTTTTATAGTTTGGAGGCAAACTGGTTACTTTTGAAAATGTCAAAACCCAGTCTCAGCAGGGAGCTGAGCAGCAGCAGCAGCAGCAACAGCAGCAGCACGTGGTCATTAGTCAGGTTGTAACAGAAAAGGAATTCCTCAGCCGATCAGACCAACTTCAGCAGGTCATGCAGTCACAAGGCTTTGTCAGATACTGTCAAAAAAAAATTGACGCTTCTCAGTCAGAATTTGAAAAAAATGTGTGGTCCTTTTTGAAGGTAAAGTGGTATTAAAACAATTTTATTTCATTATTTTGAGGTTTAATTATTGCCATTATATTCTAAATCTGTCTTCCTGGTAAAGAAACATTTGGGAGAATGTGATATCAAGAACCTCAGGATGAAATTAAGGAAACCTTATGAAGAGCACACAACCTAATTTTTTATGTCATGAGTTCTTCCTTCTCCAAAAAGCCTAATATGAAGTACTTTTTTAATAAGTTAAAAACAGTATACAAGAAAGACATAGTATTCACCAGACCTATTTTAAAATGAGAACATAGAGCTTAGAATAATGAACACATAAATATAATAAAAAGTAGAATATTTATTTTTTGCAGTAGATCCAGTAAAGAAAATGGAAAAAGATGGAAGAGGTATAGGGGAGAGAGGTTGGAGGCATTTCTCATCCCTTTTACTGAGTTGCATTTATGATGGTAGAATAACACATAGAATTTTTGGTTGATCATTTGCCTCCACTGAATGTCTATTCCTTCATAATGAATTTCCCAAAGATGAGAGATCTTGAATACAACAAGGTTAAATTCTGAAATTATACAGTTTTTTTTTAACAGTTTGTTTTTATTTTAGAGAGAGGGAAAAGGAGGGAGAAAGAGAGAGAGGAACATGATATGTAAGAGAATGATGTGTGAGAGAAACATTTATCAGTTGCCTCTTGCATGGCGTGAACTAGTGACCTGGCCTGCAACCCAAGCATGTGGCCTGACTGGGAATTGAACCGGTGACCTTTTTGGATAGCAAACTGGCACTAAATCTACCAAGCCACACCAGCTAGACCTACAGTTTATTTTTGTATTTTTTATTAAGTATTAATTTTGGGAAAGAGTTTTAGGATATTGAATATTTAATATAGTGTGAGTTTTTCATTCATATAGCCTTCAGACATGAGTTAAGGCTATATGAATGAAAAATAGTTTTTATTTACAAAAATTACAGTTTAAAAGTAAACGTATTCAACTAGGATAATTACTAGTATACTTATTATTTTAAAAATTACTTATTTAAAAGAAGAGTATTTGGATTTTTTTCTTACAGTGAACCTTCTAATTGATATAGTAGACTTTAGATATTTTTAGTAATTCTACTTGAAATTTGATCAGTTAATTAAAAATTAGGCCTTTATATGCTGGTCTTTGTTTTAAGAATATGTCTTTTTAAAGGTAAACTTTGAGGATGATTCTCGTGGAAAATACCTTGAGCTTCTAGGATACAGAAAAGAAGACCTAGGAAAAAAGGTAAACTTTTAGAAAAGTGAAAAAGTTGGTTTATACAAGGAAAATATTTCTGTAGAATAGGTTTTTTTAAATAAAATTCTACACAGATGATCTCAGTCATTCAATAAATATTTAGTAAGAATTTGTGTTTGCTTGCCAAAGTTTTAAATCATATTGTTAAATGTAAAATTCCACTTATACCTGGATTTTGAATCTCCCAGAACTACCTTTTATTCAAACTTGTTTTAAAGAGCTGTGTCAGGGAGGATTGGGCTTTGAACGATAAGAGGCTATGAATCTCAAATACTGGAAATAACACAGATTTTAAGAGGGTGTGAAACCGATGGCTCTGGGGAGGGGAGAAAGGGAGAAACTGTTAGAGATCATCCCACATTCCCTACAGCCTAAGTGATAAAAATGGTACTGTTTCAAGCTGTCACAGTTTTCCAACCTAGCTGTTTATGCCTTTAGCCCACCATTCCCAAAGTATTTATTGAGTTGGTTCAGCTAACAGCTAACTAGTAAACATTTTGGAATAAGGGTAATTTATTGCACTGAACCTGAGTAAACAAAAAGTCCAAGTGATTTGTTTAACATTTTAATTTAAAAAAACATTCCCTTATAAAAAGTTATATTCCAGTTTTATAATTTTCTTCTATAAGAGGGGCTTAATTATTATTATTCTGCAGTGTTGACATGAACAGCAGTAAAAACACTCTGACTTTGGAAACCTTGAAGAAAGTAGTGTAGATTCTTTGTGTAATTAACATTAGCCCTTGTCATTCTTTAAAAATGACTAAAGTGTTCTGTAGCATTGCATGGTTGTCACATGCAGTACAGGTTGGATACTGCACACTCTAGGCGTGCCGAGCACATCTTTTAATGTTAAGACAGTCGGGGTCACATCACAGCTCCACTGCTTATTGGCTATGTGACTATGATCACTCCTTAGATTTTTTTATATTTAACTTTATTATTAGTCTATGTATCTTAATGCTATAACTTCTTTAGGTTTTTAAGAGATTAATATAAAAATTCTGCTGCATACCAGATAGAAAAAACAGGAAATAGAATTTGTCATAATGCTTTTTTCTTTTAAGGTTTAAAAATTTTTATTTATTTTATTTATTTATTATTGATTTTAGAGAGAGAGAGAGAGAAACATCGATTTGTTTTTCCACTTCTTTATGCATTCATTAGTTGATTCTTGTATGTGCTCTGACCGGGGATCTAACCTGTAACCTTGACATATAGGAACGATGCTCTAACCAACTGAGCTACCCAGTCAGGGCTTCAAAATACTTGTAATAGCATTTATCTCCAGAGTGAATACCTGAAGAAATATTTTAAAAATCTAATTGTAGTTATTTTATTTAAAACAAAATAGAAGAAAACATGCTTGTTTTGAAGTTTTGTCATTGAACAACAGAGATGATATGTGAGCATTGGAATTCCTTGTAATTGAAACTAGAACCATTGAGAATCAGTTCTGCACAGATTTTATTCTTTTCTTAAACATGCTATCCCTGATCAGAACTTCTGTGGATTTTTGCCAATGAGAATGGAATAAGAGATGAATGTTTGCTATATACCTTGAAATAGAATTCCATTGAGTAGGTGAGTGGTTTTTTTTATTTTTTTATTTCAGATTACTTTGGCCTTGAGCAAAGTGGATGGACCTGATGTGGTAAGAAGGCCTTTAAAAATAGCTATCTTCTAAAATTTTGGTTTAGGTGATAACAAAGAAGGAACCGTAATTTAAGAAATTTGTTTTATTGCTTTATGGTATAAAAATAAATGCTGATTGAAGATATTTTAATAAGTCAATAAATTCTCATTTTAAAGCAGTATAAATTTAGCTGGTAGAGCATACCTTGTTCTTGATGGTATTTGAATTTTGCAAAAACAAAGGAAAAATGAAATCAATGACTGCTCAAATACTTAACATTAAGATCTTTGTTATCAAGGGGACATTTAGTAGAAAAAGGGAAGGTCTCAGCTATAATGGCTCTTTGCTTTTCTTCTAATGGTATGTCTCAAATTAGTGTTGCTTCTTATGATTAAAGTAGCTCTGAATGTTGTTTATTGAGTCTTTTGTCTTTATTTTTCACTAATAACCTTTTAATGCTACTAACTTCAACTTCCTCTACAATTGTTTGGTGTACCAAAGGCTCTTAAAGATTCTGATCAAGTAGCACAGAGTGATGGGGAGGAGACCCCTGCTGCTGAAGAGCAGCTCTTGAGAAAGGTACTTATTTTTTTCATTTCTAATTACATTGGAAAAATACGTGCTATTTATCACACACTGAAATATGGAAAATTTTCTTAACTATATGTTTCAAAATTAAGATGGAATATATTGTTTTCTTAGAGATGTTTAGGGTAGGAGTCTGTTTACTAGTTTCACAGAAGTATCATCTCTAAAATTTTTAGTTCTCCAACCTAGCTTCTGGATTATATGATTTACAATGAACAGTTGATGTGGGGTTAACTTAGTTTGATCAGATAGACAATATGATGTCAAACTGAAGAGAGATTTTATTCAGATATCCACAGTTCATTGTATGTGAAGTTAATGTTTTTATCTTGACACTTTAATATTTAGGGCCCACTATTAGTGGCATAGGCTTCTGAATTAGTTTCTTGAATTTTAGAGTTCAAGTAAAGAGTATTTCACTAAATAAACTGATTGTCATGATTACTATAAACGTTTTCTCAGTTGTATTTGATAACTTTTACAACTAGTTTAAAAGAGTCCTTGAACACAGAGTTGTACCATTAATTTTTTTCCTTTAAATTTTCTGCGGTATTTTTTAACCACTAACAAATAATTCTGTAATTACTTTTCTAGCTTTTTATTATATTTCATCTTGGAAAATTAAGAAGTTTTTTTTTCTCATCTCGTCTTTGACTTTTCCATTGTTCTTTGTGATATGGGAATATCTGACTGTGGAATATTTCTTACTATCTTTTACTAAGTTATGAACACAATTCATCAATAAATTTAGACTTACAAGATGACTATAAAAAAGTCTTTCTTGCAAGGTCTTCTAGCATTTATTTAAGTTGAGAACAAAGGATATGGGTAAAATCTTACAAAAGATTTGAACTAATTTTGAGAATACCTAGACAAAATTGTAGGATAAATTAAAATATATACTTTCAGCCCTGATGAGTGTAGCCCAGTTATCCGGATGCTTTCCTGCTAAGTGAAGGATCGCCAGTTTGGTTGCTGATCAGGACACATACCTGGGTTGCGGGTTCTGTCCTTGGGTGGGGCACCTGCAAGAGGCAACAGATAGATTTTTCTCTCCCTCTCTTTCTCCCTTCTTTTACCTCTCTCTAAAATTAAAAAAGTAAAATCTTTTGAAAAAGTGTACTTTCATTTATATACAACTGGATAAACTATGTATTATCAAATAGAAGATCATTTGGAAATACACTCAAGAATAATAAGTATTTTGCCTTGGCTGGTGTGACTTAGTGGATTGAGTGCTGGGCTGTGAACCAAAGGGTCACCAGTTCGATTCTCAGTCAGGGCACATGGCTGGGTTGCGGGCCAGGTCCCCAGTAGGAGGTACACGAGAGGCAACCACATATCAATATTTCTGTCTCTCCCTCCCTTCCCCTCTCTCTAAAATTAAATAAATAAAACCTTTTTTAAAAAAGAAGAATATATATTTAACAAAAGAGTAGTCATCAGTGTGTACTTTCAGATTATTTAAAAAATTTTTAAGGAGATAAAATCTTCCCCTTTATCTTAATGATGCTATTTGTTTACCAAACGTAGTAGATAACACATTGAAGATACTAAACACATAATAAATTGTGCATTTTTTGGCCTTATGCATATTTCAGAAGTTCATATACAAAGGTTTATCAGTTGTTTTTAGAAAGCAGATTTGAAAAATTGTGATTTTAAAAAAAGAAGAGTTTTTTTTTTACTGTGTTAGTGAATATAGTAATCAAATCAGTATCTGATTTATTTTCTCTATAAAATATTTTTATTTTTTAAATGCTATTTTATTGATTATGCTGTTACAGTTGTCCTGAATTTTCCCCCTTTGCCCCCCTTCACCCTGCACTCCCCACTCAGGCAATCCTCTCATCATTGTTCATGTCCATGGGTCATGCTGTTAAGTTCTTTGGCTACTCCATGTCCTATACTATAATTTTACATCCCCATGGCTATTCTGTAACTAACTACTTATTTGTACTTCTTAATCCCCTCACCTCTTCACCCATTCCCCCACATTCCCCTCCCATCTGGCAACCATCAAAATGCTCTCTGTATCCATGATTCTGTCTCTGTTCTTCTTGGTTGCTTAGTTTTTTTAGATTCATTTGTTGATAGATATGTATTTTTTGTCATTTCATTTTTCATAGTTTTGATCTTCTTTTTCTTATGTAAGTCCCTTTAGCATTTCATATAATAATGGTTTGGTGATGATGAACTCTTTTAGTTTTACCTTGTCTGAGCTTTGCTGGGTAGAGCAATCTTAGCTGTAGGTCCCTGCTTTTTATGACTTTGAATATTTCTTGCCAGTCCCTTTTAGCCTGCAAAGTTTCTTTTGAAAAATTAGCTGACAGTCTTATAGGAACTCCCTTGTAAGTACCTACCTACTTTTCTCTTACTACTTTTTAAAGATTCTCTTTAACCTTTGACATTTTAATTATGATGTGTCTTGGAGTGGGCCTCTCTGGGTCCATCTTGTTTGGGACTCTCTATGCTTGCTGGACTTGCCTGTCTATTTTCTTCACCAAATTAGGGAATTTTTCTTTCATTACTTTGTCAAATAAATTATTCCGATTTCTTGCTCTTCCTCTTTTCCTTCTGAATGTGAATGTTGGACCTCTTGAAGTTGACCCAGAGGCTTCTTACACTATCCTCGTTGTTTTTAATTCTTTTTTTCTTGTTGCTCTGATTCATTGTTTTTTTTTTTCTTCCTTATGTTTCAGATCATTGATTTGATTCTCAGCTTCCTCCAGTCTGCTGATTTTTCCCTGTAAATTATTCTTCACTTCAATTAGTGTATCATTTGTTTCTAACTCAGTCTTTTTTATACTGTTGAGGTCCTCAGTAAGTTCATTGAGCATCCGTATAACCAGTGTTTTGAACTCTGCATCTGATAGATTGCTGATCTCCCTTCTGTTTAGTTCTTTTTCTGGAGTTTTATCTGTTCTTTCATTTGGGCCATGTCTCCTTATTTCCTCATTTTGGCAGCCTCCCTGTGTTTGCTTGGTAGTGTGGCCTAATGTAGTAGATGTCCTGTAGGGTCCAGTGGCACAGCCTCCCATATCACCCAAGCTCGGTATTCGAGATGCACACTTTGTGTGGGCTGAGTACAGCCTTCTCTTATAGTTGAGCATTGGTTGCTGTTGGCAGATCATTGGGAGGGATTTAGCCATACCAGTCAACTGCAAGGATTCGCCATTACCACTGACCACCAACCTTTGCCTTCCATGGAGTATTGGCTATACAGTGGCAGTGTGGTGCTCCAGTATGGTCTATAGCTGTCCACTGGGTGCGCTGGCCCTGGGGTTTCCCAGGTGGTGCAGGCCAAGGTCAGCCCCCACCTGTGTTTTGCACAGGACCACCCTGCCTGAGCTGTAAAGTAATCTGAGATGGCTGCTTCTTGTCCTGGGCTTACGGTGAAGCCAAGCTGTGAATCCAGGATGGCTGCTGCCAGTGCTGGGCCTGGGGCCTACCGAGGCCAACTGTTGTTTATTTGAGAGGATTTATTTTTAGAAGTTGTAAGACATGAGCCAAAACCAGCCATTCATATGGAAAAGCATCTTGGGTGGGCCCATAAATCGGGTAGGGCAGAATCTCTCGGGAATCTCCAAGGCAGATCAGAAAGTGTTATCCAGGTTAATGGAGTCTTAGATGTGGCACCAGCTTGACAGCTCTGTAGGGGGGGAGGGGTTCTTTAAGAGGAACTGCGTGAGGTTCCCGCAGTTTCCTCCAGAAACTCAATCCCTGCTTGTTTTTGCTGTCAGAAGTTGTGGGGATTTATCTTCTGGGCGCTAGAACTCTGGGTTGAAGGGCCACGTCTGGGGCTGGGACTCCTCACTCTCAAGACACCCCTCTCGAATTTTTTTCCATCACACATGGATGAGGGACCAGTCCATTCTACATCTGTGCTTCATCCTACTAGTCTGTGTGGATGTGATTTCTTTAATTCCGTAGTTGTTAGACTTCCATTCAACTCAATTTCTGATGGTTCTGAGTGATGGCTGCCGTTCTATATTTTAGTTGTGATTTTGATGTGGTTGTGTGAAGAGGAGAGCCATGTCTGCCTATGCTACCATCTTGACCAGAAGTCTTGTTTTATGTCTTAATGTGAAGTATTTAAGTTCTGATATTCTTATAAGTTTTTAAATTCTAAATGATCTTTAGTTGGAGAAAGAGTTAAAGTTATAGTTATTCTCTTGTAATAGTCCATATTAACTATAATTAAGCATTATTTACCTATGATATCATGCTGTGATCTTCACTAAAATTACTCAATCCAAAATACCCCTGATTTTTTTTTTTTTAAATAATGTGACTTTTTTTTTTAAAGATTTTATTTATTTATTTTTAGAGAGGGAAGGGAGGGAGAGAGAGAGAGACAGAGAGAAACATCAGTGTGCGGTTGCTGGGGGACATGGCCTGCAACCTAGGCATGTGCCCTGACTGGGAATCGAACCTGCGATGCCTGGTTCGCAGCTCGCGCTCAATACACTGAGCTACACCAGCCAGGGCAAAAATACCCCTGATTTTTAATACTAGATGCTTTTACATTCAGGCATATAGGTTACACAAGTACAGAGGATAGGTCTTTTATCTCATATAAGACAGCTATGCTTTCCTTTAAAATTTTCTCAGTAATCTTTTATATATTTTTTAAACAATTTTAAAGGTTTTATCTGTTTAATTTTAGAGAGAGGGGAAGGGATAGGGAAAGAGAGGGAGAGAAATATCAGTGTGAGAGAGAAACATCAACTGTCTGCCTCTCGTATGTGCCCCAACCAGGGATCAAACCCGCAACCCAGGCATGTGCCCTGACTAGAATCGAGCGGCGACCTCTCACTCGGCAGAAGGATGCCCAACCAAGTGAGCCACACTGGTCAGGGCTGATATATTTTATTTTTTGTCTTTTTCTAATTTTTATGCATAAAAGTGAAGGCGTATATGCCTCCATTATACTTCTTTTCTCCTAAAGAAAAAAAATATTGAATTTACATTTACTCAGTCTCAACACGTATTCTCAGAAATTTATATCAGAACTGTATATATTTTTTATCAGACTAATCTGTTCTGGGTATGGCTAATTGAAGAGAACACAAAATCTATAATTGTAGTATATTCATAAACAATCTGTTTACCTTGCATTTATGTGATTGTTTTCATATTTTGCATGTTCCCAGTTACTCTTAGTTGAAGTATCTAAGAAAACACTGCTTGTTCAGCTTTAATAACTTCTGAGCTACCAGTAATGGATGTGTATACTTCAGTTTGTATAACGTTACTTCTGATGATCTTGGCTTTTACTTGTGATTGTATAGTAGGAGTTAATTCTTAGGGAAGTTGTAGATCTTAAGAGTAAACTTGGATCTGAGCATTTAACTTGGCATGTTGTCCAGTCAGTAAGTGAATAATCATGTATAAATTTTGTTTTGCCAGTAAATTATTCCACAGTTTCATTCTACTAAATTGTTGTCCTTTCATTTCTTCAGCACATCAAAGAGGAAAAACAAGAATTTGAATTTCTACCTTCAGCTGGAGGACCATTTAACATCTCCATCAATGGAGGTAAGAACCTGTGGGTTTTTTACTTCTAGTTTTTTTTAATCATTTCAAAGAATATAGTTCTTAAGTTTAAGTTAGAAATAGTTTGCTACAGGTAGTAGAAGGTTAAAAAGAACAACTCAGTTATCATTTAGTATGTGTAATAAGTGTCTTAGAGATGGTGGGATGTTCTGGCACCTATGTAATAGAAACTGTGTGATCTTTATTACTACAGTTTAAGCAGTCTATAAAGTGTGGTATCTTACCTGATTTGGCCTACATGCTGTCAGTGTATTGCCACAGATCTCAACAGCTTCTGTTAAAAATTAATTGCCAGTAATAATCAGAAATTAGAATTTTTTTCTTCTTTGGGTGTGCATATAAAAGTTGATATGTGTAATATTTTTTCTTGTAACAAAAAACTTTACCTTGGGTGTATTATATTTTTATTGCAGATATTGATGGTTTAATTACTCAGGCTTTGTTGACGGGTAACTTTGAGAGCGCTGTTGACCTTTGTTTACATGATAACCGCATGGCCGATGCTATAATATTGGCCATAGCAGGTGGACAAGAACTCTTGGCCCGAACCCAGAAGAAATACTTTGCAAAATCACAAAGCAAAATTACCAGGGTATGTTATTTTTAAAATAGATAAACAAACAATAACTTTTATCTTATTATAAAAGCAATACACTTTTATTATAGATGATTGAAATGCAGAAAACAGTAAACAATAAAAAAAAACCCATCCATAATTTCTTGACGCAGAAATAGTTAATGTTCATAGTTTGACATGATTATTTCAATTTTTGTTCTTTTAAAAGTTTTTTTTTAACTTATTGATTTTAGAAAGAACTATAGAGAGGAAGGAAGAGAGAGAGAAACATCGATTTGTTGTTCCACTTATTTATACATTCATTGGTTGACTCTTATATGTGTTTAGGGATTGAACTGCCGCAACCTTGGGGTATCAGGACATCGCTTGGACCAATGGAGCTATTTAGCCAGGCAATTTTTGTTCTTTACATATAAAATAATACTTTTCATGTTTTTTTATTGTGGAAAAGATAGAATATAGAAATTTTTTTTTATCCTTAACCAAGGACAATTTTTCATTGCTTTTAGAAAGAGGAAGGGGAAAAGAGAGAGAAACATCGTAATTGGCTGCCTCTCGTAAGCTCCCCAACTGGGGATCAAACCTGCAACCTAGTATGTGCCCTGACCAGGGCTAGAAAATTCTAAAGATAAATATTTAACACCCTCTAATTCTTTCATCAGATTGGTATCTCTCAATCTCAGATTGGGTCCAACTTTCCATTCCTCTTCTGTGTATTTGTAGAATTTTTAAAAACAGAATCAGGATCATTTATGTAAATATATATGTCTGTGGTTTTACTTATAGATATTGTCACAAACATTTTCCTATGTTATTAAAGATTCTTACAAAAAATTTAATTGGTCTGTGAAATTCTATAGCAAGGATGTATTTTTTACCTTACTTGGGGGTGTTTAGGTAGTTTCTAATATTTTCCTAATACCGATAAGTTAGTGATAAATATCCTTGTTATGCCTAAAGATCTGTGAAAATTTGTAATTATTGAATGAGGTTACAGTCCTAGGAAAGGAATTTCTGGAGCAGAGGGTCTAACCATTTTAAAGTCCCTGCTTGAGGTGTTATTTTCTTCTAATAAAAGTTGTCCCAGATTTCAGTCCTTTTAGCATTGGTTGCCGTCAGTCTCCTCAGCCTTGTCTCTTGTCACTTTCTCCCCTGTTGTTTTTTAGCCACTCTGGCCGCCTTTCAGTTCCTCACACATTCCATGTGCCTTTCTCTCTTGGGACTTTGCACCAAGCGTTCCCTTGGCCTGGAATATTTTCTTCCCTTCTTGATGAAATTAATTCAAGACTTCGTATCGCATGTCTGTACGCTTAGAAAGTTGTTCTTGATCCATCAGACCAGGTTATGACTTTCTGTTAAATGTTTTGATAACATTCTCTACTTTTGCTTCTCAGAGTTCTATAAAGTGTCTTATTGTGATATTTTTTAACGGAAAAAATAATACCATACTCTTATGTTAGTTAGTTCAAGGATATATTTCACTTTGCTGCTGTTTATTCTACATGAAATACTATGAATAATAACAGGTTTTGAAAGATATGATTGATTAACCAGAGTTAGTTATTATTAATATACCAACCGCTTTTAATATTCCCTTTTTTTCCTTCCCCAAGCTAATTACTGCAGTGGTGATGAAGAACTGGAAAGAGATTGTTGAGTCTTGTGACCTTAAAAATTGGAGAGAGGCTTTAGCTGCAGTATTGACTTACGCTAAACCTGATGAGTTTTCAGCCCTTTGTGGTAAGAAAATGAGCTTTATATTATGTATGTGGCATGGTATATTTTAAAATAAAATTGACAAATACGAGAAATTTTCAATCTCATCAAGATGGAGACATAGGTAAACACTCCTTGTTTCCACGCACAACCACAACAAAAAGTACAAATAGACTACAAAACAGATATCACCCAGAATTGTCAGAAAATCTAGCTGTATGGCAGTCTGACAACCAAGGATTTAAAGAAGCCCATTCATCCAGATGGGTAGGAGGGGTGGAGATGCGGAGAGACACAGAGAACCTCTGTGCGCCAAGAGATGCAGAGAAGCACATAGAGACATGGGGGGAGATGTGGAGTGGCACAGAGAGGTGTGGAGACGCAGAACAGTTGGTCACACATCCATATGTGGAGGATGAAAATCAGGAGGGATACCTTGGGATCAAGGGGTCCCAGCCCCAGATAAGACAATGCAGCCCAGGGATCCAGCACCAGAAGGATAAGTCCCCATAACTTCTGGCTATAAAAACCAGTGCAATTGGGAGCTGCAGAAGAAACTGCATAATTCTCAGGAGCCTCTTAAAGGGACTGCAACTGACTTAGGACTTATGCAGACTCGCCCCCTCTGGGATTCAGCATCGGGGCAACAGCTGGAGGGTACCAGTGGCATGTGGGGAGAAATTGAAGTGACTGGCAACGAGGTAAGTGCTGGGAGACAGCTTACTCCTGCGCAAAACTCTGGCGGCCAGGCAGCGGCATTCTTCTCTCTAAGCCCTTCCCCATACAGAGCCACAGAGCCGTGACAGGGGTTGCCCCAACCCTCACGATTATCAAAGGCTCCGCCCCATACAACTTACAAGTGTACTTTTCTACAGTAGGCTACACTACTAAAATGGGGAGTGAAAGCCTCTCTGTCTAATACATAGAAACAAACAAAGGGAGGCTGCCAAAATGAGAAGATAAACATGGCCCAAATGAAAGAGAATAAAACTCCAGAAAAAAACCTAAATGGAATGAAGATAGGCAAACTATCAGGTGTACAGTTCAAAACATTGGTTGTTGGGATGCTCAAGGGGATGAAGCTGAGAATATAAGGAAGAAAAAAATCATTTAATCAGAACAGCAGGAAGAAAAAAGAATTTTAAAAAATGAGGATAGGCTAAGGAGCCTTGGGACATTTCTAAGCATACCAATATCAGAATCATAGGGTGCCAGAAGGAGAAAAGGAAGAGAAAGAAATTGAAAACTTATTTGAGAAAATAATAAAGGAAAACTTCCCTAATTTGGTGAAGGAAATAAACATGCAAGTCCAGGAAGCTCAGAAGGTTCCAAAGAAGCTGGACCCAAAGAGGACCACAACAAGACACATCATAGTTAAAATATCAAAGGTTAAAGATAAAGAGATAACCTTAAAAGCAGCAAGAGAAAAACAGTTACTTACAAAGGAGTACCCATAAGCCAATCTGCTGATTGCTTAAAATAATCTTTCTGGGCTAGAAGGGGCTGGAAAGAATTATTCAAAGTGATGAAAACAAGGACCTACAACCTATTCTGCAACAAATTATTCTGTCCAGCAAAGCTATCATTTAGAATGGAGGGGCAGATAAAGTGCTTCTCAAACAAGGTAAAACTAAAGGATTTCATCACCAATCCACTGTATATGAAATGCTAAAGGGAATTATATAATCAAAAAGATCAAAACTATGAAGCCTGGCTGGCGTAGCTCAGTGGATTGAGCGCAGGCTGCGAACCAAAGCATCGCAGGTTCGATTCCCAGTCAGGGCACATGCCTGGGTTGCAGGCCACAGCCCCCAGCAACCGCACTTGGATGTCTCTCTCTCTCTCTCTCTCTCTCTCTCTCTCTCTCTCTCTCTCTCTCTCTCTCTCTTTCTCTCCCCCTTCCTCCCTCCCTCCCCCCTCCCCCTCCCTTCCCTCTCTAAAAATAAATAAAATCTTTAAAAAATATATCAAAACTATTAATATTAGAATGGCAATAAATTCACAATTATGAACAATTGAATCTAAAAAACAAACAAACGCAGTACAGGAACAGAATCATAGGAATGGACATCATTTGGAGAGTTATCAGTTTGGAGGGGGAAGAGGGTGACTAGAGGATAAGGTCCAGGGATAAAAAGTACAAATTGGTATGCACAAAATGGGATGTTAAGAACAGTATACATAATGGAGTAGCCAAAGAAGTTATATGCATAACTAATTCATGGACGTGAACCTAGGGAAGGTTATTGTTCAAGTGGAGGGGGGTACTGGATAATAAAGGGCAACAAAGGGGAAAAATTGGGACAACTGTAATAGCATAATCAATAAAGTATATTTTTAAGTTATAGAAATCCCTGTATCACAAATGTGTGTTTAGCTTAGCCTTTTAGAAACTACATTATGCATGCCCTGATTTTTAAAAAAATAAAATATCTTACTTGGGGGAAAAAAGAAATTTTCATAAACTTACCAATCACAAGAAAAAGGAGTTCTCATTTGAATGCTTTTTTCAGAATTATTAGCTACATTACTTCTCCATATCTAGTCATTATTTTTAATAATACTGTTTAATGATTTTGATTTCAGACAGGCCAGGCTTAGAATCTTGTCTCTGCCACTTACTAGCTGTACAACCTGGTCAAAAATGCTTTCTAAGCCTTGATCTGTTCTTATGTAAAATGACATATAAACACCTCTCACTTAATAAATGTTAGCTTGATAAAATTAATAATTATGGCCTGTCTTGTGTGGCTCAGTGTGTTGTACATTGTCTGCCAAACGAAAGATTGTTGGTTTGATTCCAGGTCAGGGGACATGCCTGGGTTGTCAGCCAACTCCCCAGTTGGGGGCATGTGAGAGGCAACTGATGGATGTATCTCTCACACATCGATGTTTCTCTCCCTCTGTTTCTCCCTTCCTTCTCCTTACTCTAAAAATAAATAAAATCTTTTTTAAAATTAACAATTACAACATTTGAGTAGAAATTGCCATTGAGAGCCATGACTAAACTGGTGACTAAGGAATAATATTTATCTGTAAGAATGGAAACTTTAGGCTGCTTAGTGTGGAAGGAACAGCAGTTTGTCATCTTGAAAGTATTATAAGAATATGAAAATTAAAAGATAACAACTTTATTATTATAAATAATTTATAGTAGTCTTAGCTGTCATTGATGTTTATTCCAATTGTGCCATATTTTAAACTACTGCTTACAAAAACATCTGATGTGATGAATTGGAGTTAAATGCTTATTAGGATTTTTCTGTACAAATATTGTTTTCATTTATTTTTTCCCTAATACAATGAATGTAAATCCATTCTATAGCTAGGTATAGAATCTTGTCATTTAGAGTCTTGTCTATTATGTATGATTTGTCATGCACTTTTTATTTCACTTGACAAATGTTTACTGAAACTTTACGTGGCACAATGATTTCCTGCCTGCTCCTCACTAGTTGTGAAGCTTATACTTTTGAAAATGTTATTGGGCTTCTCACGAGTTCACATGCAGATATAATCTTATTTTGTTTCTCTTTTGATCTGTAGATCTTTTGGGAACCAGGCTTGAAAGTGAAGGTGATAGCCCTCTGCAGACTCAGGCATGTCTCTGCTATATTTGTGCAGGCAATGTAGAGAAATTAGTTGCATGTTGGACTAAAGCTCAAGATGGAACCAACCCTTTGTCACTTCAGGTTAGTATCTTTGAAACCTTTTTAGTTGTCTTTCACCCTATTTATAGTCTAGAAGTTGATTTGTTCTAGTTAACTGCTTTTACCCTTAGTTATTTACATTTTAGAAGTTTTTACTAGATAATTATGTATATTTATTGCTGTATTTGGAGGGATAGAGTTTGAGATGATGTTATAGGTAAAAGGGATTCTAATAGTTTATGAGGTCAGGGTTGTGATTTGGCACTTAATTGGGGAAAGTAGATGCCAAGAGCATGAAAACAGCCTTTGCTTTATCTCTTTTTCTTCCTGCTCCTCTCTCTACCTCCAGTGATCCTGTCTGTTTTGGGCAAAGAAAGAATCAATGTAGGGTAACCAGTGGGAGGCGTCCCCAGTACCAACAGAGAATCTTCATGGTTAAGGGGAAATGAAAGTAAGAGATCAGTGTATTCCCATGTAACACTAATACATGGACAAGCGAGGAAGTAAAAAATTATTCTCAGGCACTGATTAATTATATATTTAATTTTTTCCCTAAGCATTTAATCAGCAGTGTCTCATATTTCAGTCTAATATTTCTTTTTTTTTTTTTCCTGGAAAGAGGTTTACAGGAGGTTTGTTGCTTTAAATATTACTCTGTTGAAATTGTAAATCTGGTAGAAAATCCAGGTTTCCTTCTATGTGCTTCTGAGAGAAAACACTTGTTTCACACTTTTGGATTTGTGTATTTATAAAGGGCAATAGGTAGGACATTCTTGTGCTTTATACCTGAAGCATAACTCCCCATTGTTGAAAGAATTGGTATTGAGGAGCAATATGAGAAACTTTAGGTTGAAATAGTAATCCCATTTGTAGGTCACCTCATAGTAGTACTATTTTTATAATATAGATAGTATGATATTTTCACTCCTAGTTTCTCCTGTTTCTACTAGAACCCAATTCTCTGCCTTCGGACACTTTGGATATTTGCCTCTTTTAGCTTACAAATATCTGGCAGTCTAAGGATGTTTAGGAGAAGATGGTAACCTATGCCCCATTCATGACATGAGTAAGAGACCTTCCTCCTTACTTTTTCAGTTACTTAAATGGTGGTAAACTATTCCAGACCTTGCTAAGAGAGATGATAATAGGTACTGTACTTTTAGTAGGTTTTGGAAATCATAGTAATTATCTTTTCCTGTTTCCTCTCATACGGTTCTTGGTATCTTTCTATTTTACTCTCCTTTCTTTTTCACACTTAGGATCTGATTGAGAAAGTTGTCATCCTACGAAAAGCTGTACAACTCACCCAAGCCATGGACACTAACACTGTAGGAGTTCTTCTGGCTGAGAAGATGAGTCAGTATGCCAGTTTGTTGGCAGCCCAGGGCAGTATTGCTGCAGCCTTGGCTTTTCTTCCTGAAAGCACCAACCAGGTAATTATAATTGGTCATTTTTCTTATTTTAATATATGAGTAAGGTGAGCCCAGTAGATAGCACTCAGTATTAAACATAAACATGCTAGTAGGTGGAATATTTCAGAGTGGTTGAATGTCTGTCACCTGACTATAGGTCAGTGTTGTCTGACAGTTCTTCAAGAATCATTTTAGGAGTGCCTTTAAAGCTGTGTCAAACAGATAGTATTGCTCTTGCAGTATGATAGAGCTCTTCATACAGAGGGTCATAGTATTTGCGGAAATAAATGGGAAAAGGACTAACTTTGTTTCTTAAGCCAGATGCTACTTCTGTGTACAGGGGCCTTTGTAAGAATCTTCTGTGTTGAAAAGCTGTAAGTGTTCATGCTTAATCAGACTAGTGGGTTGTAATGTTGAATTCCCACAAGTTCCATCCCAGATATTAGCGAAGAAGTTCATTCTGTATGCCATCAGTCTGATACCATCTATGGGCAAGTTTATTTTTAAAGTATTCAAGGCAGAGAGAACTACACTACATTCCTAATTTAGTCTCCTTATTTGGTGTGCAATAAAACTCAGGGTTTTTCATGGTGTTAGTTTTAATTCAATTCTATGAGTAACTGACTATACAGTGATGGAAAAGAATGTCAAGATCCTTTCCCTGAGGGAATTTCCAAACTCAAAATGACAGTAGATGAACAAACATAGGATTCCATAAGTGCAGGGTGCTGTGGTAGAGGTAGTAGTGCTGTGGGAGCACAGAAGATAGAAACCTAAAACCCATCCTGGGGCGTCAGTGGAGTCAAGATATGGGATCTGAGGGAAGTTTTCCACAAGTAGGGTATTTATATCTATACTGTGTGTCTGACAGAACTTAATTTTGAAACTTCTAAGTATTTTATTTCTATATTTGTTATTGTGAATTTTATTCTGTTCTTATGGTTTTTTTTTTTTTTTTTTAGTTAAAATCATTTTCAGTATTTTGTCTGTTCTAGGGAATTATCAATAAATTTCATAGTGTAAAAACACAGCTGTGTTCCAAGTCCGTGGAGGTTTGATTCTCCACTTGGTTTTATATATACTTACATGTAGAAGACAGCCCATATCTTTCTAAACTGTTAATAAGCGTATTGGGTAGAATAGAAGCTTAGTCTTTATGATGACTTTAGCTTAATAGTTTTATATGACTTTTTACTTAATAAAGTCTCATTTTTATTCATTCATAAGACCCTTTTATTTTAAGACTAACTAAATCTAAGATCTTTAGATCTTCTAGCCTTAGAATTAAACTCTTATTTTCAGTACCATTTATAACCACATACATTTTCTCCACATTATTCTTTTTTGGGGGGGGGACTTTTTTTTTTTAAGATTTTATTTATTTATTTTTAGAGAGGGAAGGGAGAGGGGGAGAGAGAGAGAAACATCAATGTGCGGTTGCTGGGGGACATGGCCTGCAACCTAGGTATGTGCCCTGACTGGGAATCGAACCTGCGATGCCTGGTTCGCAGCCCGCGCTCAATCCACTGAGCTACGCCAGCCAGGGTTCCACATTATTCTTTATGATTTTCTTTGGACTTTTAAATAATATTCTTTATGCAGTGTCATAATATTTTTTAAATATTTTATTTATTTATTTTTAGATATGGGGAAGGGAATGAAAAAGGGGAAAAAATCAATCAGTTGCCTCTTGCACCCCAACTAGGGACTGGCCTGCAATCTAGACATGTGCACTGACTGGGATTCTAACCAGTGACCCTTGGCTCCGCAGGAGGACACTCAACCGACTGAGCCACACTGGTCAGCGTGCAAATATCATCATTTTGATGTTACTTCACCTGTGTATCTCAGTGGACCCTTAGATTTTTTTACGAGACTCTGATATCATCATAGTATACAATTATCCTCCTAAAAACAATAAAGAATACCTAAAATGTTTAAATGACATGAATTTATAGAAATATATAATTTTTGAAGGTAGTAAAATGAATTTTTGCTGAAACATTTCAACATCACTTTCTTGTTAATATATAACGTGTGTAGTCAACTCATGCTGTATATCAGTATAGCTGTAATCTGTATAAGCTTGAGCTTGATATCTTACTATTTTATTTCAAATGTCTTTTTAGATTAATTTTTGCCTCTTTCTCAGTTCATTATTTTCTTTCATCACCATCTTTAGCAGTTGATTCTCTTTGGGAGCCTTTTTTCCCTACAAAGAAACAAAGTTATATTTTTTAACTACTTTTGTGATTTGTAAACATTTCTTAACTACAAGAAAACAACAAAAGAGCAGTGATGAGAAGTGACATTGATCTTGCATGCCACCATGTAGTAGGCATCAAATCACTGCCTCAGTTAAATTGCAAGTTACACTGTATATTATGGACCTTTGGTGTCAGTCTTGAGTATTAGAAACCATGATGTCAGAGCCTGGTGTGCCAGGGTCTGTTGAAGAATACACAGCACATAAACAAATATATGAATGATCAAGCTTACTATCAGAAAATCAACATGCTGTCATATATTTGGGTGAACTCTTAATAATTTGTGTTGATTTCTTCCATTGCTTCTTATAGCCAAATATTGTGCAGCTTCGTGACAGACTTTGTAGAGCACAAGGAGAGCCTGTACCAGGACAGGAATCACCCCAAGTACCTTATGAGAGGCAGCAGCTGCCCAAGGGCAGGTCTGGACCAATTGCTGGCCCCATGCAGATGCCGAGAGTTGCACCTCAACAATACTATCCCCATGTGAGTGATATGGTCCAGATTAAGTAGGAATGTTTCATGTGTTTCTATTCAAATTGGTGGTTTTAGTTTGTTGGGTAACAGACCTTATCCGCTATGATAAAACTAGACAACATATGTTTTGGTAGGTATACTTTTTGTATTCTTCAAAGTGGTATTTATGTTTTTAAAAATAATCCCTTCAATCTAGTGTAATAGATTGTATTTTAGACACAAATTAAGCTCTCCAGGTAGATTTCTTATTTCTCCATAACTCACACTTTTCTAATGCATGTACATCTTTTCTTGAAACTTTTACAATTTGATTCATCTAACAAAGTTTAAGTAAAGTGGAGACAACAATTCTGTAGTTAATTTTATAAAATATTTTTAGAAAATAGTCTTTTTTTGAGTATTCTTTTCTGAATCATTAGTGTAGGTTTATTATGTCTTCTGTATTAGCATGATGAAGAGTATTGAGAATATACACTTTTTGGAGAAAACCAAATGACCAAAAGTTTATGAAGTTATATAGGTCATGGGGAATTTGAAGATGATTGAATATGTTTTATTAATTTATTTATTAAGTTAAACTTACCACATGGTTAGTGGCAGAAAAGTGACCTATGTTGTCTTTTACTGGTTCATGTAGAGATGTATTTCTATACCATCAGATAATATTTATGTTCTTAAAGGAAAGGTGTATTTTTATAAGTAATAAATGGTCTTGATTGAAAACAAAGCTAACAGATACTGTGCCCATTTTAAAATAGAATAAATTGCTGATAGAATTGACAGGGTCTTTCTTACATTTGATTGAAGCAATGTAAATATAAAATCATGAAAACTAAAAAAAAAATCAAATCATGCTTTTTGGTCTTTTGTACTTTTGGTTAGTACCTAATCAGGATAGATTACATTTGAATGTAACTATCTACAGTACTCTGTTTTAACAGTTTTTTCATTCATTTGACAAATACTTATTGAGAGCCTTACTGTGACTGCCCATCTTTATTTTACATGTTAGGGGTATGTTGGTAAACAAAACAAATTAAATTTCCCACTCTCATGGAAATTAAACTACACTTGGAAAGTCTGTAACATAGGTAGGGCAAATCAGGTCATGGTTGGGAAAACTGAGAGGTAGAGAGGTCAGTCAGCCAACTAGAGTTTTAAGACATAGCACTTGGATTTTTCAGCATAGTGTGGCTAATTAATTGGCAGTTTGGGGCTAGAACTCTGAAGCACTGTGAGTTGGACCACGCTGTTTCTTGGGATACTGACTTAGTAAGGCATTCTCTGCATTGAGAGAAGAGAGCATTTGCCCTTTATGTTTTGGGGTTTATCTCTCTTTCTGGAAAGACATAAAACATCAAAAGACTTTTGTTTTACTTTGGCTTACCAGTGTCATGCTTTAAGAAAAGAAAGACAGATTCAACCATAAATTAAGCAATGGTTTTCTTTATTAAAGCTTATGCTATGCTGAATGAGGACAGTGGCTTACAGTTTTAAAGGAAGGTTTACAGGCAGGAGTAAAGGAATGAAAGAGAGACCAGATTTGTAGGAGTTCTACTCCCACTTCAACCAGCACATCTTGCTCTTTATGTATTGGAGTTTCTATGAAGATTTACTTGACAAAAAAGATTTTGATGGCTTAAAAAAATTTAAAACCTTTGGACTCCAGGGTAAGCAACATAGTGTAGCAGACACTGGCTTGGGAGTCAGGAGACCGGGAATGAGTTCTAACTTCCTTCACCAGTGAGTTTTATGGACCTCAGCAAACCACTTCATATCTCAGGGCCTTGGTTTTCTCATTGGTATAGGGTAGGGATTAGATTGGATATTCTTTGATGTTCTCTGTATGATTCTAAACCTCATATGGGACTAATTTTTTTTTCATGGCTCTAATGAAATTTAGAAAAGGGAACTTATAACAATATGTTTACAGAACTATTAGTAGCATGAATACTATTAATGCTTCAGAATAACTTTTTAATTAGTTACCTTTTTTCTCAGAATGTCTTATTTCCTTCCCTACTTACAAGACCTAGCCTTTCCTCTTGTTCTTGACACTTGAATGGTACTGTTATTTGTGCTTTGATTTAGGTTTTCATATTGATTTTTTCTACTGCCTCCCTCCTCTTATTTTATTGTGAATGTGTGCTTTTCTTTTGGAATCCCAGCTACCTTGAAAGCAATTGCCTGACTAATATGCCATCTTGCTGCCCTTTAACATTTTGCTTTGCATTATGGCTGTTAATGCCTTTTGGGTTTTTTTTTCTTCTTTTAACATTTCCATTTTTTATTTTCTGTGATTGATGTTTCTTTGTTCAATTCAGGTTAGAATTGCCCCTACTGTCACTACCTGGAGTAACAAAACTCCTACCGCCCTTCCCAGCCATCCACCTGCAGCCTCTCCCTCTGACACACAGGTATATCCTTCATTATTCCTCTTTGAGCAGAATTCTGCTCACCTAAATATATATAGTTATATATTCTTTATCCCCTTTTCTCACGTTCCCCTTCACCATCTTTCTGTCTGCTTATTGCATTTGAATGCTTTTAGGATGCAAGAAGCCATTAGCACAATTAATGTATTTCTTATCCCTTTCTCCTCCTTTGCAGTTCTAAATTGACTTGAGCGAGAAAAACATCAACCAAGGTTCTAACAATGTTTTAAATCTGATTTCACTGAAGATTTTCTTTTTTTTCTTCCTTTCTACTTTTTTTTATTTTTATTTTTGAGCATTGCAGAAATTGAAGAGAAGCAACCTTCCCTTGTGGCATTTATACTTACATTTTCAAAGTGTGGAATTGTGGATGGAATTTAGTAGAGATGAGAAATCCTGGTGACTTATAAATATCATTGACACTATTTTATGAGCCTCTTAGCATCTGTGGTTATTCATTGCAATTATTACTCTGAACCTGTATGATTTTTAAATCACTCAGAATGTGGTGTTCAGGAAATGTACTCTGAAGAAAAAAGAATGTGCAAAATTCAATGTTTCTTATACAATGAAGTATTTTTTTAATAGAATTCCATTTTGGAGATTATAAATCCATCATATAAGATTCTTGGTGAATTTTCCTTTTACTATATTCTCATTTCCTAGGGAGAAAATCCTCCACCTCCAGGTTTCCTGATGCATGGAAATGTTAACCCACATGTTGCCACAGCTCAGCTCTCCACATCTCCCGGTCACATGCACACCCAGGTACCACCTTATCCACAGCCACAGCGTAAGTACTGTGACCCTGAAGTCCTTTTACAGCAGCGTGTCTTGTCCAGTGTGGTAACTATTTACTTTGAGGCTCCAAAGCCATGATCTAATTAATTTAACAAGTAAAGAAAGAACCAGTGTACAAAAGCCCAAGTCCTTGCTATGGAGAAACATGGTCTCCTTAGGAAGCATCCTAAATCACCACACTAACAAATAGTTCTGTCGGTCCATTCAGACCACTTGGCTCCTGTTCCTGAGTCTTTACTAAGACATATTAAAGAGAGTCAATTAGCCCATTATTTGGTCTTAAAAAAAAATTGAATTTTAGAAATTACTTGGTACATTCTGTTTTCCTTGAGGCAAGATGACACAAATCATTTTTGGAAAAATGGTTCCAAAGGACATTTGTTGTTGTTTTCCACTTACTGTATTTTTTAAGAAATAGGTTTTATTTTTATTTTTTAGAGCAGTTTTATGTTTACAGCAAAACCAAATGGAAAGTACAGGAAGTTACAATATACCACCTGCCCCTCTATACCAGCCTCCCACACTGTTGACATCCTGCACCTCAGTGGTACATCTGTCACAATCATTGAGCCTACACCAACACATCATTATCATCCACAGTCCATGCTTTAGGGTTCACTCTTGGTGTTGTACCTTCTGTGAATTTTGACAGATGTATGATAATGACACATATACACCAGTGGCTTTTTTTTCCTCCAGAAAATATTTGCTCTTGGAGAGTAAAATATCACCACTGTTTTAGTTTTAAAATTTAAATGAAGAACAAAACATAGAAATCTCAAAGGGGAATATTTTATGAGTAAACAACTATTATAAAAATAAGAGGTCATTACCTACTAAGAACTAATCTTAATGAGCAGGTTCTATGCTAAAGTGAATGTTTGTACTTAACATGAATACAGATATGATACAGCTTTTCATCCAAGTGCTCAGTGTGAAAGTGCTGTCTTCAGAATAGAACCAAGTACGGTTCTACTGGATTCACTCTGTAGAGGTTCCTACCTACCCCTGCTCATACAGAATGTGACAGTATTAAGATCTCTAATCCGAGTTCAGTTCATTGCATTAAAATATTAGTTGGCTGCCTGATTACTTACTAACCAACTATATAATATGAAACATAGTAATTGTTTTGTCAGGGATCATAGAAAATTGATCATTAATTTGGAACTGTACTCAAACTTAGAACTTGAATAGCTGATGATTTTACTAAATGTTGGAGAAGACATTTGATTCATTACAGTAGTGCTTATGCTACAATTCTTGTGGTGGGGGAGATCTTATGCTGCCACCAATCTCCCTTTAACTAAAGGATGTGTAATTTCTCTTTGAATATATAATTCCTCCATGGTTCCATCTGGTGGCTAGTAGATGTCACTGCAGTCTTCTCAGAAAGTCTCGGTGAGAGCCTTTTTTAAAATTGATTTTACTTTTAAAATTTACCTCTCAATTACAATTGATACACAATATTATGTTAGTTTTAGGTATACAACATAGTGATTAGACATTTATATACCTTATGAAATGATTCCTCTGGAAAGTCTAGTATAGAAAAGAGTCAGTCTTACAGTTCTTGGGTCTGGTGTTTCAAAGATTTTCATAGCCCACAGCAATGTGGAGATGGCAGGTTTCAAATATGGGATTCAGTGACTTTTAGTATATTCAGGGCATCTGAGCATTGAAAAGCATAACATATAAGTGTTTATGTTTGTTTGTAATTTATTATTAAAAGAATAAAAACAATTTCCATAGAATGAGATAAGTGATTTTCTGTTGCTGTCCGAATAAACTTGTAATTAATGAAATTTCTGTTTCTTCTCCTTGGTGTAGCTTATCAACCAGCCCAGCCGTATTCCTTCGGAACGGGGGGGTCAGCAATGTATCAACCTCAGCAGCCTGTTGCTCCTTCTGCTTCAAACACTTACCCTAACACCCCTTACATATCTTCTGCTCCTTCCTATTCTGGGCAGTCTCAGCTGTATGCAGCACAGCACCAGGTCTCTCCACCTACCTCCAGCCCTTCTGCTTCTTTCCCCCCTCCCCCTTCCTCTGGAGCATCCTTCCAGCATGGCGGGCCTGGAGCTCCACCATCTTCAGCTTATGCACTGCCTCCTGGAACAACAGGTACACTGCCTGCTGCCAGTGAGCTGCCTGCGTCCCAAAGAACAGGTCTGAGCTTGAAAAGGATTTGGTTTGGCTCCCTCCTTTATTTTTCATGAATACCTGGGTGGAAAGAGGGGAATTATTTCTCTTCATATACTGGATAATGTGAGGTGTTCATTAAATTTTTATAACAAATTCTAAAACTTTCTAAAGGGGTGATTTTCCCATAATGAATTTAGTTACTAAATGAGGAAAGCTTTAGAGCTTCAAAAGGGTAAGAGTGTACAATCTACATTGAATTTCAGGTAAGGGGTGAGAAATTAATTGGCAAGATAAGTGGTGGTTGGAACCAGATCTGATTGACACTAGTATCTTTACCAGAGTAAAACTATGCTCTGTATTCTCACTGTGAAGTTTATAATTTTTAAAATTACTTGTGTCTTAAAATCGTTCATGGAGGTTAAACAGCACAGAGTCTTAGTGAGATTGTACAAATTTTATATTTATTTGGAAAGTGAGGCGATATGCTTATCTAAAGAAAAAAAGTGAGAGAACAAAAGTAACAGAGAATTGTTAATACAGCAGAAAGTCATTGTATGGTATCGTTCTAGTTCTCCAGTAGGGCAATACCAAGCATCCTCTGAAACATTTTGGAAATTTCTAGTTGTGTTTTTTTGGGGGAGGGTGGGGGCAAGTCTAGTAGTATAGTTGTGCATGAAATTTCTAATTAAAAATTATAATTTTAAGTTGTTTTATAGTGAAATACACATTTTATTAATTTTATTCTTATGTTACAATTAGAGCATTATGTTAATTTAGGGGGTAGGTTACATTATCTGATTTTCATTTTTGGATAGTAAAAAGGTCTTAAAAGCATGTGCCATAAAAAGGCATTAGTGAGTCAGGGTTAAGAACCACTAACTCAGTGGATAAAATGTAGACTTTGAAATTAAACTTTCTGGGTTTGTATCCCAGCCTCACTACTTTCTAGTTATATGACCTTGAGTAAGTTACCTAACTTCTTAAATGTCAGTTTCCTCAAAATAATAATGTTCCCACTTACAAGCTTATGAAGGGAATTAATGTATTAGTATATAAAAACTATTGAGGGACAGTGACTGCAAAATTAGCTGTGATTACACAAAACCTTACATAAAAATTAGAGTTCTGTGCATTTTGGTATTTGAAAATAGTTTCTCTTTCAGGTTGTAACTGATGGTTTTGAACTAGAGGGACAAAAAGTTACATGAGTGTTGCTTTGCTCCTAATACTGAAGTTGCTCCTGGGGAGTCCAGTATATTTTCTCCTTTTATGTGCTGATCAGTAGCTTTATTTACTGAAAACATTTATCAAAAAAGAGAGTCTATTAAGGAAATTTTTTTTCTAGTAAAGCCTTATGGATCCAGAACTACACACATAAGTCCTCCTCTCTTTGATATATATTAAAATCCAGAGTACCAAAAAATCACACACATTCACACACAATATGTATCATCTTTTACAGCACAAATGGGATTTCTAGAATATTCAGTACAGATATTTTAGCAAGCAGTGCTAATTCAGGCATAGAGTTTTTAAAATTACATTTTAAACCTGGCTGGTGTGGCTCAGTGGATTGAGCACCAGCCTGCGAACCAGGGGGTCACTGGTTCGATTCCCAGTCAGGGCACATGCCTGAGTTGCTGGCCAGGTCTACCCCCTGCACCCCAGAGAGGTGTACAGTGAAAGACAACCACACATTGATGTTTCTCTCCCTCTCTTTCTCCCGTCCTTCCCCTCTGTCTAAAATAAATAAAATCTTTTAAAAAAATTACCTTTTAAAATCTGGGTGAGTGAAACTGTATGAACATTGTTTCAGTGAATAGTTGGATACTAGACTTTGTGAATGAAAGATGGATTTGAGTAAACCCCTATTTAAAAGATGGTGCAGGGAAGTCAATGATCATTTATTGAACATTCATTGGACATGTACCAGCACTTGACAAGTATTTTGTTATTTAGTTCCCACAGCCATGAGAAATAGGAAAAATTATTTTTTAAAAAATCGACATGAGGAAAGTTGAGTTTTCTAGGAATTGTATTATGTTCTTATGGTTACAGTGTGGTAATCTTCAAGTTGAGATATAAACCTAAGTCTCTCAGTCTTCAAAGCCCTATCCATTCTTATTTATCACAGTATAGTCCTAATGTGATAGAATAGCTATCAGTGTTAGAATTAGAAAAATCATTTAGCAACAGTTTTAGGTATTTGTTACTGCATTATCTAAGTTAAACATTTGCATGGGTATATCTTTCTTCTTCAGCAAAAGTACATTTGGCTGTGAGATAAAATGTTTGCTTATATACAGAGTAACAGAATGTTCTAACCTGGCTGAGAAATGGAGTGACTATTAAGAAGAAGCCAAACAAACTCTTTCAGTAATCAGCATGCACTAAGCCAGCTGCTTTGTTGCCTCTTGCATGTTAATAGTCCCATATATTTTAATTAACAGTTACAGCTTTATCATATTTTATTTTTGACTTCCTAAAATTTTTGCTTAGGTTATATAAAGGATTGTGACTGAAAATTTTATCTTTGTTCTGATGTGTCTTAGATCATATCATGGTTCTCTATAGGATTTAAGAATTCTGCTTGTCCAACGGATGATTCTTGACAGAAACAGGTTTTTCAGTTCAAGCCCTCTCAATGTTAGTGAATCACAAAGTAATGTGCCCATACTCAGAAACTAATGTTGCAGTCATAACATTCATTCAGTGTATTCTTTTTTTGTTTTTTAATTTAGTAAATCCTTAATGGGGGTCTGTTTGGTCTGTAATCACAATTATTCCAGACAGGTATGGAGGCAGAAAAAGGCAGTGCAATTCCAGTGAACAGCCCATAGCTTTGTTATAAGTTGGAATATAAAATTTGTACTTGGGCCAAATTTTGGAAAGCCTTAAATGCCTTGGTCAAGAATTTTCTACTTCATATGTTAAAAAGAAAAGTTGTTATGAAGGACCTGGTCATAGGCATGATTGAATTGGAACTTGCAGAAGGCTAATCTGAAGGTAGTCCTACAAAATAGATTGTGGGCAGCATGGCAGAGTCAGTGGCGAGGAAAACAGGCCCTGTCCTAGTTCTAGGGGTAATGTGGAAACAGCCTGCATTAGGGTAGTGCAGTGTTGGTTCAGTGGTGGCAGCACAGGAAGCAGGAAGATTTCCCTGTGTTAACTCTAGGATAAGTAGGACAGTGCTGGCCACATTTTTGTTTTTTAATCTCATTTAATGTATGTTTGTTAGTAAGGGTGAGCACTTTCAAATATGAAGACCTTGGAATTTTACTCAAAAAAAATTTTTTTTGATAAAATAACCTTCAAGCTGTCATGAAACTTATCTTTGAGTGAGCATTGTTGCTTTTGTTAAACAGTGGAAAATTTAATTTAGGTATATAGTCCTATTGTTTCTTCACATAGAAGAGTCTTCAAGGGACATACATATAAATAATATTGCATGTTTCATTAAACACTATTCTGAAAAATTTTTTAATTTTCATAAATATTTCTTAGTCAAATTATAAGGACCTGGTTTTAACTTCGAAATAAAGGAGGGAGAACTTTTCTTTTGGAAAATTCTTTTTTATGTCATTGGAAATTACTTCCAAAATGCATGTCTTTCTAAATTTTAATGTTTAATTTTGTCATCCTTTTTTTAAATGTGACTTGCTAGACTTATAAGGGAAAGAAGATGTATATTGTTGACAAGAATGCTGTGTTCTCTTTATCTCAAATTATCTTCTAGCCAAAGTCTTCATACTATTGGAGCTACTATTTTGTCCATCCACTGAAAAATGTCTTAGCCAGTATGTAGGCAGTACATTATGTTCCTGCAAGAATACCTAAGGAGGTTCCCAATGAGAAATGGGATTCAAGGAAGGATGGTATGCAATTCCATCCTTATACATAAGACTAAGCAGTTCCCTCTTTCTTCCCTAAAGACCTGTAGAGGGCTAATCCCTGCACTGATGTGGATAAGGGTCTCCAGTATTCTGTGACATACCATATTCAGTTTTTAAATTAATTTTCTCTTGTTTTTATTAAGTTGTCACTGTAGGATTTTGAAAGACTCTAAATAATATAAAGAATAAAATTTAAATTAGTTGTAACTCTACCACCCAAATATAACCACTAATTTAGGTTTATTTATTCCCTTTATATACATACATACATACGCACACATACATATATGTATATTTGTATATTTGCATGTAATAAAAAACTTTAATGTGGTTAAAATGTATATGACATACAATTTACTCTTTTAATCACTTGTTAAGGGTATCTAGTTCAGCAGTATTAAGTACTTTCATGTTGTCGAACAACCATCACCACTATCTATTTCTAGAACCTTTTTGTCATCCAGTAGTGGGGCTACAACTCCCTTTTCCCCCTGAAGTAACCACTGTTCTACTTCTTGTTTCTGAATTTAACTACTCTAGGTACTTCATATAAGTAGAAGCATACAGTATTTGTCCTTTTGGGACTGATCTATTTCACTGTCTTCAAGATTCATCCGTGTTGTAGTTTGTCAGAATTTCTTTCCTTTGTAATGCAGAATAACATTCCAGTGTATGTGTATACCACATTTTGTTTATCCATTTACTTGTGCATAGGCATTTTGGCTATTGCAAATAATGCTGGTATAAACATGGGTATACAAATAACTGTTCAAGTTCCTGCTTTCAGTTGTTTTGGGCATATACCCAGAAGTGGAATTGCTGGATCAAATAGTGATTCAAAGTTTAATTTTTTGAGGAACTGTTGTACCATTTTCAACAGTGGCTGCACCATTTTACATTCCCACCAGTAGTATTCAAGGGTTCTAGTTTCTCCACACTCTCAGCAACACTTGTTTTCTGGTTGGGTTTTTTCCCCCTTTAAAGTCATGTAATGTTTTAAAGAGTATGAAAGAGATTTATCCCCATTCTGTATTTTTTTTTAAAGAGCAAAAGATTATCTCTTTTTTACAGTTTTATAGGAGAATTATGTTCTAGATTAGACAGTGCTGTGTTGATTTTTTAATGTTTACTAAGTGTATCACTGTGTGCATTCGTATTGAACCTCCATAATACTGTCTTCTGTAGATACTCATGTTCTTTATGCAGCTTGCTTTACCTGAGTTCATACTAAAATGTCTTTATAAAGGAGAAGTTAATTTCATTGTATTTTTAAAAGTCATGTTTAAACAATCTGAAGACATAAAAGCAAAAAGATTGAGAGGGATTAAAATTATAGCTGAGACAAAACTGCATTAAATTAGTAAGAAATCTGAACAAAGATCATCTGGGCTGGAATAAAACATGCATATCTTTAACAAATGCAGTGCTGACCTGTACAGGCTAGTGTAGAAATCTCATTTTGACCAGCAGCATCAGCATTACTTGGGAGACAGCTGAAATGATAGAATCTCAGGCCCTGCACTGTGCTTGTGAATTAGGATCTACATTTTAACAAGATCTTCAGCTGAATTGGAGTCACAGATTTAAAAAACGCTAAAATGAACATACTAGTTATAATATGTTAGGCAGAACTTTTTCCCCCAGTAATGTTTCTGAACTTCATTGATCAAATGGTAGAAAAAACTATTGATTCAAACAATTAGAAAGAAATTATTTTAAATAGGAAACAGTATTTTTTCTTCAAAGAGACAGTGGATATAATAAGAGAAAAAACATACTGTTTAAGAGTTAATTGGCTCTGACACAAGTGACTTTGCTTTACCCCCAAATTGTTTACTTTCTTAATTAGGTAAGAGATATTTCACATGACTTGATTAAAAAGTTTTATTCCCTCATATACATTTTCATTTTATCATTTTTTAAAATTTTCAGTTACAGTTGACATACATTATTAGTTTCAGATATACACCCCAGTGAGTAGACATTACATAACTTACTAAGTGATCATCCAAATAATTCTTGCCCCCATCTGACACCATACCTAGTTATTAGAATATTATTGATTATAGTTCCCATGCTGTACTTCTCATCCCCTTGACTGTTCTGTAACTACCAATTTGTACTTCTTAACCCCTTCACCTTTTTCACCCATCACCCCTACCCTCATAACCCCTTATAAAATTAGTTTGTTTTTTTCTGGGAGTTGTTGGTGGGAGAAGAAACAATTATAAAAATGAAAAGTAGAGTTTAGAGTGTTTTTGAATATAATATTGTTTAAGTGACTTTTACATTTTGTCTACAGAAAATGAGTTTATGCAAGACCAGGCACCTTTTTTGGAAGGTGAATTGGTTATAAAATGTACTTTTGGAAAGCTCTGAATCAATGAATGCAATAATGATTGGGCATTCATAATAATGCATGTGAACTTCAAAGCTGATGATATCCTAAATCTGATCCATGTCATTATTTTAAATTTGACTTCTTAATGAATCAGATCTCAGAACTGATTGAATTAATGTGGTGATACTAATAGCTTTAAATCATAAAAATCATCTATTTTAGGTAGACATAAATACAATAACTACACCAAGATTGTCTTAGATATACATAAAGTTATATATGAATAATTAATTTGTATATGATCAAAACTTGGAGAATTTGTTAAACAGATAGCAGCATGTAGTTTAATATGTTGTGAATAGCTCTTGAGCATCTTGAGGTTCCTTTGGCATCCTGTCTCATAGTAAACTTGTAGAAAATTTATTCTATCTTTACAATCAAGGCAAATGAGTACATGGCTCATTAGGAGAAGATCTTATTTTCAAAAAAGTTTCCGTGACATTGTTATTAATCACACGTTCTTTGGTTTGCTAAGCAATTTTGTGACTTAACATCAAGGATATCAATAAAACAAAAAGTGAAATACTGAAAATATTTAATTTATTGAAAGAAGAATAATTTTTGTCTTTATATATACACATATATAAAACTCCACAAACTATAACATGATTATACTGTGATTTAGAAATTATCTTGTTTATGGCATGTTTTGTTCCTTTTCCTTTAAGGACACTGGCACTAGGGTACTTACTGAGTTCTGCTGAGATTTCAGGGTTTTTGTTTTTTTTTAAGAGGACATTTACTAAAGTTGACAGCAGCTTAATTTTATATTTCCTGCCAGCGTGGAATTTAGTTTTGTGGCATTAAAAATAATGTCACAAGTATTTGAATGTCCTTTTCTATTTTGTAAGTAATTCCTAAAGCAAAGATGATAAAAATTTCTAGTGTTGTATAGTTGGGCTCTCTTTTTTTAAACAGTGTTTCTCTACTGTTTGGCTGGTTTGCTTATGCAGAATGCTTATGTTGAATTCATCTCTTGGGAAATAGGAGATTAGTACCTTTACTTTTTTTCTGTCTGTTGACTATCAGCTTTTTAAAAGCAATCTCCAGTGACTTATTTTTTCTTTATTAGGAGAGAATTATTAACATCTTTGAAAGTTATACACTAATATAGACATAAAGACTTTACTGTCCTTAAATTTAGCACAACTCTTTCATTTTAATGGCAAGATGTCTTGTCTACTAAGCTGATGCCTTGTGATTTTTAGAGGTAATGAGTTTGAGAATCACGGGCTACCCAATGAGCTTCATAGCTCAACTGGTAGAACTTATGACAGTTATCTCAGGGTCAAGGCAGAATTTGAAGGTATTCTATAAGGGATACAATTTAGTTTCTTCTATTCAGGATTCTAAAGGAAAATGCCCTCTATTATCTGTTATAGGTCCTCAGAATGGTTGGAATGATCCTCCAGCTTTGAACAGAGTACCCAAGAAGAAGAAGGTACTAGAAAAAGATGTCTGTCCAATTGCCTACAGATGTTTTGTTAATTATGTAGCCACCTTGGGCACATCACACTTCTCTGATCCTTTAAAGGCAAAGCTTACTAGATTGATAAAGTATATTTCAACTTACATCTTCAAATCCATGAAGGAGAGGAAAGAAAGTAGAAAACAGTATGGTGATATTGCACCTCTTTAAGAAGGCAAAATATAAATTCCCAAACAGGTCTCTTTCAAAGAATAAGAAACAAAATTTCAGGCTTTTCAAATGACTATTTTTTAGGTTTTACTTTGGTTTTTGAGTTCCAGCAGTACTCATGAATTTGGTAATTATATTTTGTTTGTCGCATATAATATGAATAAATATTCTGATAGCTGAGCATTATTTAGATGTCAGTAGCTGGTGAGAGCTGTTAGAGCACAAGATAAGACTTTTCTTTCCTTCTCCCCAAGCCGTTTTCTACCTTTTTTTTTATTCCTAGTGCTCTCCTTCCCCCAAATATGGCAATGAGAGGCCATAACATAAAATTGGGAGACACTAAATGAGTAAGAAAACCCAAAATTTAGGTTAGTAATAATCAGAAACTTACTACTTTTTGTGTGATTGAATTGACAGGTAATGCACTAGGAGAAGTGCATTACATTGTGATTATATTAAACACACAAACATATTTGATATATCTGATTTTAGTATTGCCAGATAAACTTCTCCAGACTTTTATATCCTCTTTCAAAAACACCATGGTTTTGGCTCCCTATTATGGGAGTAAGGAAGGAAGGCAAAGAGGAAACTAAAAGGTCTAGGTTTGGACTCTCCACCCCTTTAAGCCAGATTAGCTCTACTTTTATGTTTTACTCCATAATTTTGCAGAAAATTTTATTTGAAAAGTAGTCTATTTTAAAAAAACAAACAAACAACTTTTTAAACCATGGACTAATCTAACTCCCTTATTTAAAGCTGAGGAAATGTTGCTATCATTTTTTCTCACTCTTGTTATCTTTTATTACTATCTTTTACAGATGCCTGAAAACTTTATGCCTCTTATTCCCATCACATCACCAATCACAAACCCCTTGGGTGACCCCCAGTCACAGATGCTGCAGCAACAACCTTCAGCTCCAGTATCAAGCCAAGCTTCATTCCCACAGCCACATCTTCCAGGTGGCCAGCCCTCCTTCCCTGGCATGCAGCAACAGTCCCTTGGTCAACCAGGCATGCCACCATCTTTCTCAAAGCCCAATATCGAAGGCGCCCCAGGAGCTCCTATTGGAAATACCATCCAGGTAACAGTAAAATCTGTGGAAATGGAATGAGGAGATGAGTCTATTTCAGCAAACGTTTTTTTTTTTTTTTTAAGACTAATATCTTTTTTATTAAGATTTTATTTATCTGTAGAGAGGGAAGGGAGGGAGAGAGAGAGAGAGAGAAACATCAATGTGTGGTTGCTGGGGGCCGTGGCTTGCAACCCAGGCATGTGCCCTGACTGGGAATCGAACCTGCGATGCTTTGGTTAGCAGCCCGCGCTCAATCCACTGAGCTACGCCAGCCAGGGCAGCAAACGTTTTTTAATGTGTTAACTTTTATGGTTACACCTTTATTAACATTTGTCAAAATTTGGTTTCAATTTAGACTCACTGAATAAAAAATAGTATATTATTTTTCAATTACATGGCCATATATAAACTTCTACAAGAGCCTTATATATTTGCTAGTGTATGTTTCCAATAACTTGGTGATTGCGGTATACCTAAGCAGTAGCCACAATTTCAGTTGAATCCTTTGTTTGCCTCCAAGGTCCTAAGCAGAAGCTCTTTTCAAAGGTTCTTCCCTTAAAATGTAAAACAAAAATGTAATGAGTTACATCTTTTCTTATATATGAGCTAATATATATATAGCCTTATCTTCAAATAAAACTATAAATTTGTACTTGCTTTTCACATACAAACTGCTAGTTGGCAGAGTTCCAGATGATGAAAATCTGTTACATTTACATATATCTGACTTTGACATATAATGATAAATATTTTGATCTATTAATGAAAAGAAGTGGGAAAATTGAGATAACTGTACTTGAACAACAATTTTAAAAAAGGTTAAAAAAGAAAAGTAAAGAGCTTGGGCCAAAGTTCAGTGTGAGGTGAAACAAATTCTTGTCCAAGTATAAAACTAGTTCTGTTTTTGTCTTTGACTCATCGAATTCAAATTTGTACTGATTGTATTTCTGTCACAAGAGTATGCCTTTTTGTTAAGAAATAGTTCAGCCTAAGGAAATTCTAACTATTAAAAGTTGCATTATAAAAACCAGTGTTTTGATGGAGGTAGGTGAACTTGATTTTTTTTTTTAAGATTTTATTTATTATTTATTTTTAGAGAGAGGGGAAGGGAGGAAGAGGGAGAAAAACATCAATGTGTAGTTGCCTCTCACGTAGCCCCCACTGGGGACCTGGCCTGCAACCTAGGCATGTGCCCTGACTGGGAATCGAACCAGCAACCCTTTGGTTTGCAGCCCACGCTCTATCCACTGAGCTGCCCAGCCAGGGCAGAACTTGCTTCTTTTGACAAGAATATAAATGATAAAGATACGTTGTGAATTTTTTCTTTGATTACAAGTCTCTGTTAGTTTGGGGAACTGCCCAGCCATTCACTTTTGTTTAGACCTGGGTGCTCATGTCATACTCATTTAGACTGGAACCTCAGTTACGATTCAGAGAGAGAGCTGTTTATAATCTTTTTCCTTTAGGTTCTTTTAAAAATTTATCCCCAAATCTTGTTGCTATTACTTTAAAATCTCTCTCAATTCTCTTAACATTTCTAGCCTGGTCCATGCCACCTTCTTCTCTAGTCTTCAGCAATGCAGGAATCTTGAATTTGTCTGCCAGCATTTACTTCATCCAACTCTTATCTGGCCTTGTCTCCTCTTTGCTTAAAACATTACAACTTCCCATTGTTGCCAAGATAAAACCCAAAGTATTTCACATTGTCTGGAAGGTCCCAGCTCACACACCTCCTACTCTCTCTGTGCGCTAGCCACACTGGTCTCCTTTTAGTCCCTTTGTATCATGGTCCTTCCTTTGTGCATGATCTTTCCCAGTCTGGAATGCTTTGAAACCCATTTCACTGGTTAACTTCTACTTATCCTTCTAATCCCTGAAGAGGGCCTTCCCTTCAATTAAATCTCAGTTATATTGTCTGTGGTAAGCCAACAAACATTTTACAAACTATTTTACAAACATTTATAACATTTTAAAACCTACTTTCTCTTCCATTAGCCTGTAAATTCCCTGAGGGCTGAGATCATTTCTGTATTGGCTCATAACCAGTGCCTGGCCCATAATGGCCTAATTTTGTTTTTGAATGAATGAACTAATATATCAAAATTTTAAAAACTTAAACATTCCTTCTTTGTTTTTTCATGTTTATATTTTGTAACATCATGGTCTCTTCTAACCTTTGGCTTAATCTTGCAGTTTGTTAACAGCCCAGTTAACAGATAGAAGAGTGCCAGAATAAACAAAAGTGAGCCAACAAACAGAACACGCCGTTGCTTTAACCAACCTACTTGATAAATGCTTTGTTGTTTTTATTTCTTACTGGCATAGATCTACTTCCCATCAATTTATATACAATAGTGATCAACATATGTTCCATAATTAAATACTTTATATCCAGTCCTTTTTGTTTCATTTTTATTTCATAATCATAAACTTAACTTTGCAATCCAGCTAGACTTGGAAGGGTTAAGGGAAATATGGAACCCAAAGAACTGTGGCAAGAGCATGAAGATTATAGTACATTCCAAGCAGATGGGGGTGAAGGGGTGCTCTCCTGAGCCACAGAACACGAGTCAAATTTATTAGAGTTCTCCACAGTCAGTAATGGTGATCCTCTTGCTGGTCTTGCCATTTCTGGACCCATAGTGTTCCATGGATGTCATAACATCCATGTGTCTTTCACCTGGCCAGAGACCACATGCTTGCCATCCAGCCACTGAGTCTTTGCAGTGCAGATGAAAAACTAGGAACCGTTTGTGTTGGGTCCAGCATTTACCATAGACAAGGTGCCAGAACCCATATGCTTCAGGATGACGTTCTCGTCATGAAATTTCTCCCCAATGGACTTGCTGCCTGTGCCATTGTGACGTGTGAAGTCACCACCCTGGCACATAAATCCTGAAATAATTCTGTAAAAGCAGGAACCTTTAAAACCAAATCCTTTCTCCCTGGTGCTCAGAGCACACAAGTTTTCTGGTGTCTTTGGGACTTTGTCTGCAAACAGCTTGAAGGAGATGTGGCCCACGGGCTCTCTGTTGGCAGTGATGTGGAAGAACACAGTAGGGTTGAGAAGACAGTAGGGTTGACCATGGCTGGGAGAGGGAAGGTCCAGGGAGCAGAGGTGGAGTCTGCAAGGCCTCCACTCCTGGTTTTAAGAATCAGAGCTGTAGGAAAAGTGGTTATACCTTCTACTGGATACCTGGTTTTCATTTCTACTTAACTCAGTGATTTCATATGTTAATTTTTCGTCTGGTTTTTGAATAGCCTGTCTAGAAGGCAGTTGGTTTCTCTGTACCACAGGGTTTCAGTGCTTTGTGTATAGGGAGCTTCTGGCCATTTCTACTCATTTTATGGTATTATTTCTTCCAGCATGTGCAGTCTTTGCCAACAGAAAAAATTACTAAGAAACCTATTCCAGATGAGCACCTCATTCTAAAGACCACATTTGAGGATCTTATTCAGCGTTGTCTTTCTTCAGCCACAGATCCTGTATGTATTTTTTCTTATATTTTGCTTAATTAAAATAATCCTTTATGAAAATCTTCTATAATCATTGCTTAAAGTCCTGCAAGATATACTTTAAATGTTTGCACAAAAGTAATAAAGCTAGTAGTACTTACATAGTTTGCTTTAACATATAAAAATACATTTAAGTACTTTTTTATATATAAATGTATTTAATCCTCACAACAACCCCATGGTAGGTAGATTATTGTCTTTATTTTACAGGTGAGGAAATTTAAGCAAAAGGCAGTTAAGTAACACCCAAGGTCAGAGCCAGCATTCAAACCTAGGCTGGCTCCAGAGTTTATGCACTCAAGTCACTATGTGTACTGCTTCTCATCAGCAAACCTCATGCTTAGCACTATAATAGAACAGAAGAGTTGTATGCAAGAAAGTCAATCTTCAGGTTTATTTCTGAGCTTACTTACATTGAAGCTTTTAAAAGTAGATAACCTTATATGTAACTTTACAAATATCTTAAAAATAGATAAATGTTGTAGATATTGGAGTCATATGCATGATTTTACTTAGTTTACTTAGAGGATGCCTGTGTATTGGCAACAACAGAAACTCTACAAAGCCACTTTTGTTTTCAATGAAATTTTAATTTCTGCCAACAAACATTGAATAGACTTATTTAGCCACTAGGCACTTGTCTACTTGAAAAACAGCTTCTGGAATTTGTTGTTTCATCAACATTGAGTATTAATATGTGCAGCCTTCTGCTGGTTTTTGGAAAGCAATTCCCTGAACTGAAGTTGTCAGGAAAGCAGAGGCAGGGGAAGGTTTAAGGCAAACCTTAGCGCCTGACGTTCTGAGAGTAATGGGAATATTAAACTAGTACGGAGAGGCAGATGAAGCTCATAGCCAGGTAAATACTATCCCCTGTGCATACCTCTAAATAGGCCACAGTCATTCAAAAATAGAGGTATTTCCATAAAAATGTGGGGAAACTTCATTCCTCCTTCAGGGATGAGTCAGTATAGAGAGGGTGGAAGGACACTTAGTTCATGGCCCAGCTCAGTAAATTCTTAACTGAGTTTAACCTCCTCTAGGTCTCCGTGCCATCTTCCTTCTGGGTCCACAGGAGCACTAGGCAGAAGAGATCCACAAAAGACAGACTTCCTGTAATTTCTGTGACTAGTTGGGGGAGAAGTTCTAATGTCCTCTCCTGCCCAACTACCACCGCCCTCGCCCCCTTGGGTTATGTGGGATTAACTTTGAACAGGAACTGCAACAGTTTCCCTCCACATAAGTCCATTTTAATCAATAGTTAGAACCATTTTTATAGTATGGCTTTATTACTGTTTTCACTTTAATTGTATCCAAAAAACACAAAGTAATTTTGTAGCACAGCTTAGTTTATAATATTATTCTCAGCTTCATCTCTTCTTTCCTCTTCTGAAGTGCTGGCATTCCTTCCTCAAATATACCAAGATACTTCCACATCAAGGACTTGTGTTTGCTGCTCCTTCTGTCTAGAACTCTTCCCTCACATAACTGCACTGCTCACTCCTCACTTGTTCCAGACTTCTCCAATGTCCTATTAGTCATTAGGCCTTTGTTCACCACCCCCTCAATTCCCAAAACCTCCAGCCCCTCTTACCCTGTTAACTTTCCTTCACGGCACTCATCACCCTCTGGCATAGAACATATCGTTTATTTAGTATCTTTTCCTACCCAGTAGAGTATGAGCTCCATGAGACATAAGACTGTGTCCCCAGTGTAGCACATAGTAGACACTCAATAAATACTGAAGAACAGTGTCAGTTCTGTAGCTGTTGCATAATGTAGATCATTGTTAGTTTTAAACTTTTCACTTTGGTTTTAGATTAGTTTTCTCTCACTGTACTTACAATATTAGGTTGGGGTGGGTGGATCTTCCTAATTTAAGAACTTATTTTACTGCTTCCTTCTTAGTAGTCTTAAATTACCAGATGACAATTTTCTTTTTTTCTTGATGTTTTTTAAATGCTCTGGAAAGAGTTAGAATTAAACATACCAAGTGACTAAGTATATAAGTAATATTTTTGAAAGATTCTAGTTTACCTATATGTTTGCCTTTTAACACCCACAATTTATAATGAGTGTACTTAGACATTTTCCTCTGTAGTATACTGACCCATTGCCGCCTCCAGATGGCCCTGCTGTTGTTGTTGGATATAGTGCACCTGTACATTCATACACCTTGTCAAGTGAGTTTGCAGTTCACATGAAATCCAACCAGTCCTCTAATTTTGCACACCAAAAGGAAGAGGCTCATCCTCTTGTCCTCCTCCCATTAGATTACTGACCTTTGCCTCATAATCTGTTCAAGTTTCTTGGTTATAGTTGCCTCCCTTTCTTTATAAAATGAAGCTGTCCACTATCATGAATGTAAGGTTTAGTGAATTGAGATAGGGCAAAAATTTTGGATAAAAGTTAATGTTCAAATATAACATACCTGTTTTTCTTCTCCTGCAGCAAACCAAGAGGAAGCTAGATGATGCCAGCAAACGCTTGGAGTTTCTGTATGATAAACTTAGGGAACAGACAGTAAGTTTGTGGGAAAAAGGATTCATTTATTCCTAGTTGCTAAAATAAGCATCTCATCAGCACTTGCCTGTAGTGTACTTGGGGACAAACTGGCATGTTAAGATAAATGGCCTCCTGTTTTGTTTTTTATGTCCCATGAATCAAGAAATCAGAGTGGGAAGACACTCTGTTTTTCAGAGACCAAAACTATAGTCAGACTAACGGTCAAGACTCCTGATCCCTTTTCCTCTAGCATGCCTGTTACACAAAGGCAAAGCCAAATGTAGCCAAAAGATGAGCACCTTAATGTGCTGTAACTGAAGAGAGCCAACGGTAGGAGGAAGTGTACTGTCTTCTGTTTCTTTGTCCCCACCTCTCCATTTTTTCCAGAATAGTTTTGCTTTATTAATAGAAGCACTAGGATAGGAAAAAAAGAACTGGGACTTTTTATATTTTTGCATTTCAGCATTTCTCTTTCTCATTCCCCACACCAATCCCATCAGATAAAAATAAGCATTTATTTCATGAGAACCAAACCAAAAAAAGCTAGTTGATACAGCTGTGGAAGTGGTGTGGTCCATGGGCTGATCCAAATAAAGTCTTCCCTCAAAAGTGTGAACATTTAAACCAAGTAATGGAAAAAACAGACTATCGGTTTTATGGTCTTAAGTGATGACAGAATTATTAAAAGGAGTTAAGAATAGATCAGTTGAGCACATGATGAGGGCTGTTGCCTTACTAAGGGAAGTAGATCAAAAGTTCAGGATATCTATTGTAGACAGGATACAAGAATAAAATGGGTCCTTTGAGATATCATGATTAAGAATCTTTTTTAAAGGTGTGAGGCTATATCTAAAATAATTAAAGAATTAAAGCTCTTTTTAAAAAAATTTTATTTATTGATTTTAGAGAGAGGACAAAACATCAATCTTGTTGTTCCACTTATTTATTCGTTCATTGGTTGCTTCTTGTATATGCCTTAACCAGATATTGAACATGCAGCCGTGACATTTTGGGATGATGCTCTAACCAACTGAGCTATCCGGCCAAGGCAAGATTAAAGCTTTTAAATGGAGAGACTTGTTAGTGGTTCAGCTTAGGGGAGGAAATCTGGCTTTTCTGTAAGAAAGTCCTGGCTTATCATACATATTTAATTTATAAATAATTTCCTTACATGTCATTTTGTCATGGTTCTGTTTTATAACTTAAATATTGCTTGGTCTAAAAAACTGCATCTAGATATGCTAAATGGTTTATATATTTTGTTTTATAATGTTTATATCAAGCTCCTTTTAAATACCATGGTTTAATGTCTCTAGAGGGTCTTAAGGGAAATTCTCCTTTAATTTAATTCTTTCTCTTGGTTCCACCTTTATTTCAGCTTTCACCCACAATCATCAATGGTTTACACAACATTGCAAGGAGCATTGAAATGCGAAACTACTCTGAAGGCTTGACCATCCATACCCACATAGTCAGCACCAGCAACTTCAGCGAAACTTCTGCTTTCATGCCAGTTCTTAAAGTTGTTCTCACCCAGGCCAATAAGCTGGGTGTCTAAAAGGACAGCTTCACTTCCCACCAACATTGCCATTTTTCCAAAGAAACATGTTTTTAAAAATGATAAGATGTGGACCAATCCTCATTAGCATGTTTCCATAGCATTTACACTATTTCTGCAAAGATACTCACCTTAGAACCGCTCCAAACCTTGGTGCTTTCTTTTGTTTCAGTCTTTCATTGCCTGTGATGATTTTCTTATTATGCAAATAGTGTATTTCCTGGATTACACATAGTTTTCCTGAAGTATTCTGATAAATTGTGGTTTTTAAAACCTTAGTGTACTTTTGCAATAGAGCATCTGGTTATGCATAAAGCAAAGCTAAAACTAAGTTTATTTCATGTCCTCCATACTCCCTCTATGTCAATCAGATTAAAGTGTGTGATCTTATTTTAAGTGTATGAAGTATTTTTTTAAACCGCTGCCCAGTTAACTTTAATCTTTATTTCTTTATGTCTTTGGCTTTACTTTGGTTCTGAATAAATAATTAAATCTAGAGCCTGTTACATAGATTTTAGCAAATATTAATGAAAAGTGGGATCACTGGCCTTAAGCATCAAAGGAAAAGACTGAGCATTTTCATTCTGTAGGATGAACTTTATTAATAAATGTTTTCAATATTGTTTGAATTTTAAGATTGAATTCTCTCTTTTATATATAGAAATTCGTTCATCTGATTTTTAAGAAGCACCTATAGATCTGAGATTTAAGTGCAGAAAGAAAACTTCAATTTCTGTCAGCCTCCTGAACCAGAGATAGATACTTGTCAGCCAGTTTTAATATAATCTGTTTTAAGATTGTAACAAAAGATAATGTTCCCCTGGAATCTTGGAGAGTCAGATACTAGTAATTTTTTAAATTTTTGTTGATTTTTTTAAAGATTTTATTTTGTAGAGAAGGGAAGGGAGAGAGAAAGAGAGGGAGACAAACATCAATGTGTGCTTGCCTCTCACGTGCCCCTTACTTGCCCACAACCCAGGCATGTGCCCTAGACTGGAATCGAACCTTAATTCACAGGTAGGCACTCAACTACTGAGCCACACCAGCCAGGGCTTACTTGTTGATTTTTACAGAGAGAGAGAGAGAGAAACATTGATTTGTTGTACTTATTTATACATTCATCAGTTGATTCTATTTATTTATTTATTTATATTTTAAAAACTATATTTCATTGATTATACTATTACAGTTGTCCCCCTTTGCCCCCTTTCATCTGGTATTCTCATTCCCTCCAGCAGTACCCCCTTAGTTAATGGCCACTGGTCATAAATAAAAGCTTTTGGCTACTCTATCTCCTATGTTCTTAACATCTCCTTGGCTGTTCTGTACCTACCCATTGGTACTGCTTAATCCCTGTACATTTTCCCCCTCCCCCTCCTAGCTGATAACCCTCCAAATGATCTCCATCTCTGTGATTCTGTTTCTGTTCTGCTTGTTCGCTTATTTATTATTTGTTTATTTATTTATTTACTTACATTTATTTATAGACAGAGGGGAAGGGAAGGAGAAAGAGAGGGAGAGAAACATCAATGTGTAGTTGCCTCTCGTGTGTCTCCTCCTGGGGACCTGGCCTGCAACCCAGGCATGTGCCCTGACTGGGAATTGAACTAGCGACCCTTTGGTTTGCAGGCCGCGCTCAATCCACTGCCCTACACCAGCCAGGGCTAGTTTGTTTTTTAGATTCAATTGTTGATAGTTGTGAATTTATTGCCAGTTTAATGTTTGATCTTGTTTTTCTTAAGTCCCTTTAACATTTTATATAATAATAGCTGGGTGATGATGAACTCCTTTAGATTTACCTTGGCTGGGAAGCACTTTATCTTCCATTCCATTCCAAATGATAGCTTTGCTGGATAGAGCAATCTAGGTTGTAGGTCCTTGCTTTTCATCGCTTTGTATACTTCTTGCCAGTCCCTTCTTGCCTGCAAAGTTTCTTTTGAGAAATCAGCTGACCATCTTATAGGAACTCCTTTGTAGGTAACTATCCACTTTTCTCTTGCTGCTTTTAGGAGTCTTTTGTCTTTAATCTTTGGCATTTTAATTATGGTATGTCTTGGTGTGGTTTTCTTTGTGTCCACCTTATTTGGGACTCTCTGTGCTTCTTGGACTTGTATGTCTGTCTCCTTCACCAAATTAAGGAAGCTTTCTTTCATTTTTTCAAATCAGTTTCAATTCTTGCTTTTTCACTTCTCCTTCTGGCCCCCCCTATGATTCAGATGCTGGTATGTTTGATATTGTCTCAGAGGCTCCTTAGCCTATCCTTGCTTTGTTTTTTTTTTAATTCTTTTTTCTTCTTGCTGTTTAGGTTGAATGCTTATTTCTTCCTTATGTTCCAAATCATTGACTTGATTCTCGACTTCATCCAGTCTACTTTTGGTTCCCTGTAATTTTTTTTTTTAATTTCACTTAGTGTAACCTTCATTTCAACTTGAGCCTTTTTTATTCAGTTGAAGTACCCAGTGAGTTCCTTGAGCATCCTAATAACCAGTGTTTTGAACTCTGCATCTGATAGATTGCTTATCTCCATTTTGTTTAGTTCTTTTCCTGGAGCTTTGTTCAGTTCTTTCATTGGACCATGTTTCTTTGTCTCATTTAGGCAGCCTCCCTGTGTCTGTTTCTATGTATTAGATAGAGCTGCTTTGACTCTCTGTCTTGGTAGCATGGCCTATTATAGAAAAGTGCACTGGTTAAGTTGGGTGGGGGCAGAGCCTTTAAGTAATCTTCAGAGCAGGGTAACCCATGTGAACCAGGGTAATGGAGTCTCAGATACTGTGTTGCCACTCTGTAGGGGGAGGGCTCAGGAAAGGGACAGTGCTGCTGCCTGGCCTTTGGAGTTTTGTCCTGAAGGAAGCTGTACCCAGCTTTCACCCTAATGCCAGACACTTCAGTTTCTCCCTGTATGCCACTAGTGCCCTCCCAGCTGCTGCCCCAATGTTGTAGCCCAACAGGAGTGAGTCTATGTAAGTCCTAAATTTGTTGGGTACTCTTTAACAGGAGATTCTTGAGAATCCTGCAGTTACTTCCATCACCCTAACCTCCACTGGTTTTTACAGCCTGAAATTATGGGGACTTATCTTCCTGGCATTGGAACCCTGGGCTGGGTGGTCTGGGTTGGGGCTGAGATCCCTCATTTCCAAGGTATCCCTCCTCATTTTTATCCACCACACGTGCATGTGGAATGGCCTGTTCCACATCTCTGCTGCTCCTACCTGTCTGGATGAAAGTGACTTCTTTAATTCCTTGGTTGTTGGACTTCTATACAGGTTGATTTTCTGATGGTTCTGGGTGGTAGTTATGGTTTAGTTGTAATTTTTTCTGTGGTTGTGCAAGGGCATGAGCTGTGTTTACCTACGCCTCCATCTTGACCGGAAGTCTGGCTGATTTTGTACATGTTCTGACTGGGGATCAAACCACAGCCCTGGTGTATTAGAACTGAGTACCTCGCCAGGGTCTAATAATTTTTTAATGCCTGTGCAATTTTACCTGAGTGGGTTGGAAAACTAAAAAATAATCACTGTGACTCTTGTGGAGGTAGAGGTGCTATTTCAAGGAATAAGAGTACTTTGTCAGGTTTTTTGTGGCCTAAGGGAAAAAGTTTGCAAGAATCTTTCAATTTTCTTTGCTGAGATTCTCTACCCTCCAAATAAAACCCCTCTTTATAAAAATAAATAATAATAACCAACTCACTTTTTAGCTCAGAATAGTTTTATAACTAAAAAAAGGAGGACCTTGATAGCATATATGAGCATTGGAGTCTTCGGAATGGGTGATATATCAACACCCTGCCCTGCAGTCTCCTGGGAGTTTGGTAGTCTGAATAGTTCTCTGACTAATCAAGTGGCAACTTGATCTTTGTACTTGACCCTCTAGTGTAATGTCAGCCTAAGACCCATCAAAACAGCATGCTGCCCTCTTGTAAGTTTTTATTTACTGTGGTACCTCAGTACGGTACTCATTAATTTGTTCTGGAACTCGTGACTGGTGCCAAAACCGATGAGCATTGAGCAAGCAGCAAGTGATGAAGCATATTCTCTTGAAGGGTGGCATTCTTGCTAGAACCTGCTAGAACACAAGTTCTAGCAAATGCACTAAGTCCAAGCAAGTGCCAAGTGCCAAAACATCTTTTTCTTGTTAAAATGCTATGAGTACAGGGTTTGATGAGTTTTGAAGCTGATGAGTACTGAGATATGACTGTATTTCCTGTATAATTAGGACTTATGTTATGGCTACATGTTTACCCTGACATGACAGTGGCATAATTGGCAGCATTTTACAAAAAAACAAATTCCCAGAAGATGAAAAATGAGAAGGGGGCAGTGGAGCCCTGGCTAGCCCCAAGGATTTTACAAGTGTGAGTGTGAAAAACTTTGCTACTGGCATCTGAGCAACTATCTCTCCTTTTTCAGTACAGTAGTGTGATTTTTTTCCCACCGTGGAGACATTTCTCCACATGGCTTTTGACTCTGGAGAAGTTTCATGTAAATGGATGGAGGTAAGAACTAAAACCCAAATATTGTTTTATCTCTGAAGGATGACAGTAATAGGAGATTATGGAAAGAGGTGGTTCTTATCCTGAAGAGAAGTAAAACAACTTTCCAAAAGTTTTTTAAGTAGAGAAAAAAATTTCAATTTAATTTTGTCAATGAGTGTGTTTTCAACTCCTGCCATTACTTCATGTAGTCACTCTTTCTGAATCCCAAGTCTGTTCAGTTGTGCTTATGTTTTATGCTTTTTATTGTCTTAACCTACTTAATTTTAAAACAAGGAAAGGGGTGTGAGGGGAACGGGTAGGTGGGGCTGTGTATTAGCCAGCAGCTTTGTCCCACCAGTAGGGGTGGTGCTGTTTTTATTTGTACCTCTCCTCTGTTCTTCAGCCCTTTGGGCTGGGTAGGATGGATGCACCCGTAGTCCCCACTTCAGAATCTTTATGTGCAATGGGATACATAGCTGATAGAAGTTCATTTGACTAGTGTGGCATCAGAGGGATTGAAAATAACTGCTCTGCGCCTGACTGTTAAGAGTCCATTGAGCCTATATATTCCCTTGAAGTCAGAAAATTCCCTTGTTTTGTCCTGGGGAACAAGAAAGATGCAGTAGGATTCCTGGCAACCACATATACCCTGATTAGCACCTGCCTGAGAGAGAAAGGGAGGGATGGTGACTGAGTTATACTTTTCTAATAACCACTTGTCTCCTAAACCAGATTTGGGTTTGCCTAAGAATGACTGCAAGGCCATCTGTTGACACTTCTGCCATAGTGGAGACTTCATTTGGAACTATCATGAAGATTCAGTAAATGGTGTACCCACATCTATGCATGCGTGCATACATATGTACACATGCTCCCCTCTTCCATATTCTGTTGTTCCACTGCTGTGGTGGCAGCATTCCCAAATTGAACCCCTGTCCTGACTGGTGTAGCTCAGTGGCTTTGTGTCACCTGCAGACCGAAAGGTTGCTGGTTTGATTCCCAGTCAGGACACATGCCTGGGTTGCAAGCCAGGTCCCTGGTTGGGGGCATGCTAAAAGCAACTGATAGATGTTTCTCTCTCATATCAATATTTCTCTCCCTCTCTTTCTGTCTCCCCTTGCACGCTCTCTCTCAAAAAAAATTAAATAAATAAAATCTAAAAAAAAAAAAAGAAGGACCCCTGAGAGGGGTGCTTATGAAGTGCTGAGGGTATCACAGGTAGAATCTCAAATTCATCAGTGAATAATAGGGACTGTCTATGCACAGAAAATCTGAACTATTTGATCTTAGGAATAAATGCCCTGAATCAGCCAAACTAGATTACAAAGAAAAGCAATCAAATCAGCTTTCTATTTCCACTTTTTCTGCTACACTGTTTTATATACATTTCTGTAGCATCCGTTGGTTTCAGTGCTTTGGTAACCATACCAATCTCGTAGGCTCAGGTTGCATAGTGTGCTTATAAGCCTGATTGGGGTCGAACTGTACTATTCTCTAATATCTAGCTGTTTGCTTTATTTTTCCCCTTCTGGGAGGTATGGGATGTTTGGGTTTTAAAGTAGTTGGAGTAGATCTTGAAAAAGCTAATAAAATCAAACAAAAAGAAATAGACTTTTTTTTAATATGTGTATATGTTTTGCAGTCTGGATTTATGTTTCCAGAGATCTGCTAATGTATATATTTAGCAAACAATGTTAATGTTACATCTGAAATATCTAGAATGACTGTGTACAAACATCATTACTCAGTAATGTCTGCATTCTTTGCTTTAATGCTGTACTTCCTGTTGAATTTAAATTTGATTCTGGCTGACATTCCATAAGCCTAGAAGCCTTTTGTTCAGCAGGCAAGCCTGTCACTGCTTTTATTTCCGGTAGCTTATAGTTTCCCAATCCATGACCTTTCTAAAACCACCTTTTGTGTATCAGTGGCCTCATATTGTGCAAATAGGAGAGGGTGTTGGTTTTAGAAAACTTGTGAAATAGAGGAAACCTTCCTGTTTCAAGAAGATACATGAGCTTATTGGCTTTTTAGTTCTTATATGTACAGTTAAACCTCAGAAAACCCATGTCTCAAACATCTGCCATTATCTCTTTTATACCTTTAAAGGCTATAACATTTCCCAGCTTTAGGAAGTATCATCCCGTAGTTGTTACTAACCTGGTTTCTTTACCTTAGAAAATATAAAGTGCTTTATGCAGTTCAGTAGAGAATTCATGTCTACACAGATATGTTTCCAGGCAGGCAATGTAAAATGAACCGGTAGGGAGCCTATCATGGAATGGATTCAAATTTGATTGGAAGATGAGAGTTTCAGATCTTTGTTCTGAATAGTAAAAGGCCAGTGAGTACAACATATAATTTAACAGAGCCTTAAGAAGGACCAGTAACTGTGATGTGACTAATGATGAAAAATCATTTCATCTTGTACTTTGTCCAGTAAAGGAACTTCCCACACTGGGAAGACTAGAATGTGAGGTGGAACTGAATATGAACACGTTTTAGCAGTAAAGAAGGAAAGCAGCCATCTTCTAAAAGTGAACCCAAAGTAATTTCCTTTCCCTCTCGGTATATCTCCAAACAGTAGATAACCTTCTCTGGCCATCTTTTTTGCCTTAAGGAGTCTGTGGGAGAGAACAGACCAGTTTTAACAGACCAAAGTCAAGTCCACAAAGAGGTACTGCTTGGACACACTGTTTCTGTGAGCTGGGCAGTGAGCTAGGTACTTAGCTCTCTCCCTGAGTATATTAAGAGCTAAACTATTAATTCCAATTACTTGGCACAGCTGGTAAGTAGTAGCATCTGGATTCAGATTCACTTCTCAGCCTAGTGAGCACATCATTTTTTCACAAACCCATATTTTTGCTACTACAGCAAAAACCTTAGTTTTCCCTTTGGACTTTGCTTTTCTTCGCCCCTCTTATTTGCCTGCAGACGTCTGGCATTTTCCATAAAAAAGGAATGTGATTTATTGTAAGTGGGTATACTTATTGAGCACTGTATGTTTACTTCTTTTCAGACAGGTTCTCTTTACATGGTGGGAAATATAGCCCCTGGCAGCCCTAAGCCTCCATCTTCATGGCTTGTGATGTACAAAAGGAAGAGAGAAAACTACTCACAATATCCAAATACTGCTCACAAAGACCAATTGTCTCCTTCTGGGTCTCATGCCCACTTTTTAATCGAGTTTTGTTCCTAGAGAGGTAGAGTACCAGACCAGAACTGGCTGGCCCAGCTAGTGTGCCCACAGGGTTCCAGACTGGAGGGAAGTCCTGGGCGGTAACAGTGAAATGCTACTAGGAAGCCCACTTTATCCCTATGGCAGTAAGTTGTGTCATCCTGAGAGACAGTGCTGAAGAGCACCTATCAGTCAAGGAACTGGATTTTAATGTCTTTCCTGCCCCTTATTGTTAGTCAAATCGTATTAGCTCTTTCTGTCTTCATTTCCCCATCTATAAAATGAGAGGATAAGAAAAATGAGAGGGTAGGACTAGATGATCTCTAATTTCATTTCTGCCTCTGGAAGTCTGTGGCCCATCTAACTTTCCCACAGCATCTTTGTATATTACTGACACGTCTTCAAGAGGAATTGAAAACAAATTTGGATAAGCACCAAAGCTTTGAAGAAAGATGAAAGAATTCAGGCCTATTTACTTCTTGTTGTTGAGTAAAATTCATTTCTGATCTAGAGAAAAATCAGTGCAGCATTTTCCTTGATTGAAAATGAATCGGCAGGCATCAAAGAAATAAATACTTTGTAATTTAAGGACTTAGAACCAATATAGTTGCTTGGCCTTGAGGCCCTTAAGTAGTGAGTCCCCTCTACACAGTTTTATGAAATTACCCTTTCTATATACCTGTTCCCCACATCAAGAATAGGCTACATTTGATTCTTTTTGGTTACTCAGATGGACTCATATTTCCTCTGGTGCTACAAATCTAGGTTACCCTTTTGACATTTCTGAACTCTGTTAAATGCCCCCTCTGTGCTAGATAGAGAGCAACCAGGGTCTTTGCCTTTTAAGAGCAGCCCATGGTAATTGACACAGCAGGAAAAGAAAGAGGTAATTGAAACAGAAACAGTAACTGCCGCTAACGCTGAGAAATAAATAAGAGCTTCTCTACATGTATTTGCCCCTGGAAACCAAAATAACTGTCTTAAAAGAAAATGGGTGGGTGTTGGTGGGAAGAAGAAAGCTGGAAGAGATGTGGGTGAAAACCTTGTCAATACTCTCTTCGGTCACAATAATAGGGATTGTTTGTTTCAGAGAGCTGGGAATTGGGAGTAGGGAGACAGAGTGGGGAGGAGTTTGATTTGTGGATCTTGCTCTAGACATGTTGGTCAGGGGAGGATGTGGTACATGTTAACATGCCATGGCTGGGTCTTAAAAAGCATGATCAGTGATTCCTCCATGGCATTTGCTAGTGTTTGTGGTATACACTGCTTATGGTGATTATTTGATTGTGACCTGCCCCCTACTGAACTGTGAGCCCCTTGCGCATAGTCATCTATTCCTATACATGGAGCCGAGCTCATGCTTGGCTTCTAGAGGAGGCTCAATAAATAGATATTGCAGGAGAGAATTAATTGATTCAAACTGAAGACAACTAGGAAACTTACAAAGGGCAGTGTATCACTGACAGAAGAGAGGTTTGGGTTGGCTTCAGCACTTGAGTGGGTTTTTCATCACATAGACTCTCTTATCTGTGAATTAGGAAATAAGAGCCTGGCCATCTCCCATGCTCACTGTCCTGCTGCCAAATTGCAGCACTCTAAGAGTGGTCAGGAGTTGGGAAGGGTCTAAAGCAATAAGGCTGGGGTTTGTGTTAAAAGAAAAACCCTCTCCACATCCAAAGCAATAGAAGCATTCATTTTCAAGGAACAGGTCACTCCTTGTCCACTGCTATAAAATCTCAATGGGAAAATTTTCTAATCTGTTTAGTACAGGAAAGGGGAGGCCAGCCTTCCTGTGACAGGAGGAAGCTGAGAAGACTAATTTTCTATTAACCCACGGTGTTGCTATATCTGAAACCCAATCTTCCCGTAATCTTAAGAGGCTAACTTTCCAACTATATGCTCCCCTGAAATCATTCTAATCTAAAGCCTTTGAGTGGTTTTCTCACCTAGGGGTACAAGGATTGTTTATATATTTTAAATGTTTTTATTATATATTTTTTTCCATTACCATTTAGTCCTCTTCTACCTATCTCCCCCCAGGATTGTTTACATTCAAAATGGTTGTCCCTGCACATCATGAGGCAGTCTCCCCTATCTCCCCACTAAAATACCCAAAAGCCACAGAACACATCCCTTCCTTTGCCAAAGGAGTTGCCTCTCAAAGCAGAGCAGGTGATTTTATTTCCCAGTTCCCTGGTGCTGCTAAAATTCATTCTTTCAAGTTCTGTATCCCTGCAGCCCACCCAGTTATGCTTGTTTTTCCAGTCTGGGACCTTCAGATGTACCCGGGCTTCCTGGCCAGACAGGTTTCATAACTGCATTGAGTCCTCCCTAGGACGATTTAAAAAACAATAAAATACCCACATTATTCAGTAGTTACTAGGTACCAAACACTGTACTAAGCTCTATTCCTGTGAGATAGGCAGTATCATCTGCATTTTTCACACATGAAAAAACTGAACTTAGATTACTAGGTAAATTGCACAGGCAGGAATTCTCAGCACAGATCTGTCTTAATTCTTAGCTTACATAGTAGTATAAAACTGAAGATCTAAGAGACTGTTAATATCTTCAAATCACAGAGACTTTTTAAAAATCAGAGGGAGGAGCCACATTCAAATCTGGGTTTTTCGATGCCAAACCTGGGTCATTTCACAACACTAGCTCCTGATGCCAAAACCTAAATTTCCTTAAGAAAAGCACAGATGTGAGAATCCTTGTAAATCTCTGACTTCAAGAATAGATCTTTTTTTCCCCCTGTTTACTTTCTCCATAGAGTCTGTATTTTCTCCACAAATGTTTTGACACATTTTTTTAAAATGTTGGTATTCAGGAGTACAGCCTTCAGGAGTACTAGCTAGATACTTTGTCAGGCTCACTCCCATTTCTGAGCCTTTTCTTACACAATTATCCAACCAGTAGTCTCTGTGAAGTCATTCTTTCAGGGCCTTGCTTGCTGCCACCTCCTTCATGAAGCCCTCCTGACCATGCCAGACCACGTGCCTCACCAAGCATCTCTCAAACACGCAGTTTTTGTAGGTGATGTTACCATTGAACACTTTCCGTCTTCTGTCTTTGTTCTGTCCTCTCTACAGGAAGCAACCTCTTCTCTAAGTCACATAGTGCTGGCCAGAATCTGGCCATTCTATCTATGATGATTTTTTCTTAGTGTATCTCAGACCAAACCTTACCTGGTAAAATTAACCAAGAAGCCAAAAGACTTGCACACTGAAAACTATAAAATGTTGCTGAGAGAAATTAAAGAAGACACAAATAAATAAAAAAAATTCATGTACATGAATTGGAGACTTAATATTGTTAAGATGTCAATACTAACCAAAGTAATAGCTGTATTTCATGTAATCCCAGGGGTAAATTTTTTGCAGAAATAGAAAAATCCATCTTAACATTCTTAAGGAGTTTCAGTGGATCCAAATGGCCAAAACAATCTTCAAAAAGAAAAAAAAGTGGGAGGTCACATACTTCTTAATTTAAAAATTTGTTATAAAGCTACAATACTCACACAAGTGTTACTAACATGAAGATAGAAATATAGAAGAATGGAATAGAGTCCAGAAATAAGCCCATAGAAGTATATGGTCAAATACTCTTTAACAAGGAGTCAAGACCATTCAATGAGGACAGGAGTTTTACATTAACAAATGGTGTTTGTAAAACTCATTATCTGCATGCAAAAGAATGAAGTTCGACCCTTACTTTACACCATATACAAAAGTTAACTCAAAATGGATCAAAGACCTAAGCGTAATTGCTGAAACTATAAAACTATTAGAAGAAAACATAAGGAAAAAGCTTCATGACATTGGTTTTGGTGATGGTTTCTTGAATAAGAAACCAAAACATAGGTAACAAAAGTAAAAATAGATAAAATGAACTATGTCACCCTGAATGGTGTGGTTCAGTGGGTTGGGTACCAGTTCTGCAAAGTGAAAGGTTGCCGGTTTGATTCCCAGTCACGGTACATGCCTGGGTTGTGGGCCAGTTCCTGTGTTTCTCTCCCTCTGTTACTCCCTTTTCCTTTGTCTAAAAATAAGTAAAATAAAAAACTGGACTGCATCAAAATTAAAAGCTAAGTATCAAGACACAATCAACAGTGAAAAAGCAACCTATGGAGTTGGAGAAAATATTTGCAAATCACTTATCAAATAAGGGACTTATATCCAGAGTGTATAAAGAATTCTTGTAACCCAACAACAACAAAAACAAACATTAAAAAATAGGCAAAGGACTAGAATAGACATTTTTCCAAAGAGGACATACAAATAGCCAACAATCATATGAAAAAATGCTCAACATCACTAATCATTAGGGAAATGCTAATCAAAACCACAGTGAGATATCATCTCATATCCATTAGGATGGCTATAATAAAAAAATTACAAGTATTAGGATGTGGAGAAGTTGGAACCCTTGTGCACTGTTGGTAGGAATATAAATGGTGCAGCTGCAGTGGACAACAGTATGGAAGTTTGAAAAAAACTGAAAATAGAATTACTATAAACTCCTGCAATACTATTGGATACATATCCAAAAGAGTTGAAAGCAAGTTCTTGAAGAGATAGTTGTTTACCTGTGTTCACAACAGCATTAATCACAATATCCAAAAGGTGGTAGCAACCTAGTGTCCATTGGCAGATGAACAGATGAGCAAAATGAGATATATATCGTATTTTTTGGACCATAAGATGCACCTAGGTTTTAGAGGAGGAAAATAGGAAAAGAAATTTTGAAGCAAACAATGCGGTAAAATATTTAATAACATGAATAACATAATATTTCACCAATGTAAATGTAAACAGAACTGAACAACAGCATTAACAACCATTATTCCTCCCAAATTTGGGGGGGGGGTGCCTTATAGTCCGAAAATACAGTACATGTGGTAGAACATTATTTGACCCTGAAAAAGGAAGGAAATTCTGTATATGCTACAACATGGATGAACCTTGAAGACACTGTGTCAAGTGAAAAAGCTAGTCACACAAGACAAATACTATATTATTTCACTTATGAGGTATCTAGAGTAGTCAAACTCAGAAACAGAAAGTAGTGGTGGCTGCCAGCAAGTAGAGAGAGGGAGAAATGAGGAATTGATGTTTAATGTGCGTAGAATTTCAGTTTTACAAGAAGAAGAGTTCTGGAGATTGGTTCCACAACAATGTGAATGTATTTGATGCTACTGAACACTTAAAAATGGTTAAGATGATAAATTTGATGTTACGAGTATTTGACCACAATTTAAAAAGTTAATCAACTTTCCAAAAAAAAAAAACAACCCTTATGCAGATATGACCTCCCTTTTCCCAGCCCTGGTGTGAATTAACAACTCCCTCCTTTGTGCCTCCACTTTATCTTGAAAATACCATTATTAGGACTCATCATATTTTGGGTAATTATTTGACAGGGTAATGCTTACTGTCCCACTTGCCCCCATCAAGGGGTAAGATGAATACTCATCCACTTCTGGAGTCTTGGCCAGAAACTAAGAAAATATACTAAGGTCTTTGACGGGAAAAAACCAAAAACAAAAAACAACATTAGGTAGGAAAAAAGACAGTAGCCCTGGTAGAATAATATACTAAAGGGAACAGTCATTATTAGCAAAAGTACAAGGTCTGTCCAGAAGGTATCCCACCACATACTATGAAAAATAGAAACATTTATTGAAGAAGATACTAGACACAAACATTATACACTGCAAAGTAGGCACCTTGGGACCTCACACAGTTCTCCTAATCAATATGAGCTGCCGTCTCATATTTTCCTGAATCTCACTGACAATCTGAAATCTCTTCCCTTTTAAAGGTGATTTTAGTTTTGGGAAAAGCCAGAAGTCGCATGATGCCAAATCTGGGCTATAGAGGGGCTGAGTCACCTGGGTGATTTGATGTTTCTCAGAAAAACTGCACGGGACATGATGCATGAGCAGGCACATTGCAATGAAGCTGCCAGGCACCAGTTGTCCATGGCTGGGCCTTCTGAATCATCTGCATAGTTTCTGTGGAGAAATGTTCAAGCTTAATGTAGAATTTGATGCAGATTTGTTGCTGTACTTGCTCAGTCATTTTGAATGCCATGGCCACACAGTAGATGAGAGGTGTTGCTCTGAGGTGAGATCTGGAAGGACCATTTTCCTACAGTCATCCTTTTGCACGCAGGATCTGAAAGACCTAAAGAGTACTTATCTCCACACCTGACCCACAGACAAACATCCCTGTATCCACCCTTAGTCCAAACAGCTGAAGTGGGTTGGTCTAACCCAGTCTGACCAATTGGAGGGAAGAGAATAAGATGTTCATTCAAGACAGATTCAAGACTCAGTATCTTATCTAATAGATAAAGTACCCAGGGACCAAGTAAAGAACTTTTTTGCTGCCTCCCTTTGATTTTGTATGTATTCTTGATTCCTAATAAGAATTTATTTTTTTCTGATAATGGACTGGACATTCCTGTCCTTCCAAGGTCATTGTCAAAAAGTTCCACTTGTTCTGTTTTCCCTCCTTAAGGGCAGGTGCCTACCTACTTATCCTTGTATCCCCAATGTCCACTAGCCCTGATACACAGGAGGTGTCTAGTAAGTTCCAAACAAATGAATCGTTAGTGAAGGTGAGGTGAGTCATTACAATAACCCACATAGAGACTTTGAGCCAAGCAAGTAGTCTACTCCGGAAAAAAAGTGAACTACAGAGCCACAGGGAATATGTGGGTCTGGTGGAAGTGGGAGCAGAGGGAGCGTGAGAAGAAAAAGTGGTTATTATACATCCCAGATTGAGCTGGCTGATGAAATGTATACCCTCCCTCCAGTTTCATGTTGTATTGTCTCATACAGTGCTGACATTTATTTGGTCCCTAGGCAAATTTCCTTTCATTCTATAATTTCAGCTCCATCTGACATACCACCATAACACTTGCTAAGTGGCCACAATTCCACAGACACACATCCGTTGCTTCAGTTTTAAATTAGACATTATTTTATCTGTCTAATTGGACCTGTTCAGGTCTGTCAACAGTAAGATGCTCATGTATGGCTCTTTCATACACTCAGCTCTTTGTAATTTTTTCCCCTCTCCTGGAATCCTGGACAGGATTCTCAGCAATGGGTAATCTAAAAAAATCAGCTTTATTTGTCAACATAGTGGCATCCTTTCAAGTTCACATTTATAGAATTTGCAAGCTGGAAGGAACAATAAAGATCAGCTCTGTTTCCCCAGTAAGGAAATGTGTGCACAGAGAGCCAGGGAGGGTCACTCTGACACCCTGACTTCCAGTTCTGAGCCCTTTTTCTTCTGCTACCACCTGCAGGTGCAGCCACACCTGTTCGGGACATGTCCAGGGCACCCCCTGCATTTTTGTGCAACTGCGGCTGGCTCTGGGCAGCTCTAAATTACCTGCGTTAGAAGAGGAATGAGCAGACACAATTTTTTCACAGGTTGATTTTTCTTGTTCTGTGTGATTTTTTTTTTTTCTAAAGCCCAATTCTCAATGGTGCTGACTTGAAGGTACTGTTCCATAAACGAGGGCTAAGGAGACAGTCCACAAGCGCGATGGTTAGCTGAAAATTTGCCGTAAATAGAGCTGCGCAGCTTTTGGCTATCCCCCGATTAATTTCTGTATCCTCTAATAGGCACTAACCGAGCAACTACTACCTGTCTGGCTGCAGCAGCCTAATTAAGAGTTGAGCGGCAGCCTTCCATCCCTCCACAGGCCCAAGAAGCCACACCAACTGGCAGACCCGGGACTTCTGAGTCCCACTTCGCATCGGGCCTTAACTTGTGTTGGGACTCCGAGCACATTTTTTCAGTTCTCCCACACGGGTGGCCTATAATTTCAAAAGTTGAAAGAGAGAGGGAAAGGGGGGAGGGGGAGAGAGCGAGAGAGGGAGGAGGGGAGAGAGAGAGCGAGCGAGAGAGAGAGGGATATGAAGCTTTTCAAAGCGGAAAGGTATTTTTTGGAACTGGAGAAACACAGCAGAAGTGCTGTGAGCCGCTTAACAGGCTCCCGGTCCCAGAGCCACAGCCCACCCAACCCCAAACCCAGGCTGCCCACCGCCCGCCCAGCGGCCCGCCCTGGCCCCGGAGAGCCAGCGCAGCGGGGACCCAGGGGGAGCCTTTCTCTTTAAGAGCCCCACGAGCGACCGTGATTGGCTGTAGCTATGCAGGTCTTTCTTCCCGGCTCGCTCCGAGCGCAGCCTCCCCCGCCGAGTTCCCAGCTCGCCCGCCTCCTCCAGCTCCTCCGCGCTGCTCCCGCGCTCGCGCTCGCTCCCCCTTCCTCACAGCTGAGATCCGCCCCGGCAGCAGCATGGGTGGTACGCCAGCAACAGATGCCGGGCTCCCAGGTTTGCATCCTTAGGCCACGCTGAAAGCCTGAAGAGAGAAGGAACCGGAGGAGGGCCGGGAAGGCGGGGACGGGAGGTGTGGAGATCCCCTCTAAAAGGCAGTAGCCCCCGCCCTCACCAGAGAGATCCGCGTGGGCAGATCTCTGCCTGCCGCCGCCGGCGCCCACGTCTCACAGTCATGCCAGGCCGGGCCGCCGACCGGGGGAAGGTCCCCCTCTGCAACGCCGCGGAGGAAAGCCGAGCCGGGGTTCAGGGCTCGGCGGGCGGCGGCGGCCAGGAGAGGCCGGGCGCACGCGAGCAGCGGCAGAACATCGTGTGGAGGAACGTCGTCCTGATGAGCCTGCTCCACTTGGCCGCTGTGTACTCCCTGGTGCTCATCCCCAAAGCCAAGCCGCTTACACTGCTCTGGGGTAAGTCGGGCACCGTGGCCAGGCCGCGCGTGGAGTTGCGGGTCGGCTGAAGGCGGTGCGGAGCCCCCCTCGCTCTCCACTCGCCTTTCGCCAGGCGCCCAGGTCCCCGTGGCTTGCAGTTACCCTCCCTTTGGGACGGGCAGGTATTTCTGTCCAGGTATTTTCAACTTCTGCCTCCCCCGTTGTCTGCCTGAGTAGGCGTATTTGTCCGCTCCCGGATGGAGAGCTGGAGGGACCCAGAGTCCTGCGGCGGCGCCGCTGTGCGCAGAGGCGCGCGAGGGAAGAGGCTGGTCACCGACCCTACCGGGCTTTGAGCGAGGGAAGACAGGCGGGTCGGTTGTGTTGCCCGTGTGGGCCCCAGGGGCTCTCCCATCTGTCGCCTTTAAGCTTCTCAGTGTCCTCGGCGGGCCACGGACTTCGGGGCCAAGTCGAGGACAAGAAAGGAAGAAAAGGGGGGTGGAGAAACCTGGCCAAGAACAGTCTTGATTTCGCGCACGAAATGGAAGAAGCCAGTTACCTTCCTAACCTCTGTAAGGCCCGTATTGCCTGCCCTGCTCCTTGGTCTTCATGCCCAGCTGCACTTCTGTGGCCCTAGAAGTTTCCTGGCGAGCACTACGAGCTCACGATGAGAGTGCTCTGCTTCCAGCACTAAGCCCCTACTGTGGTCATGCAGAGAGCCCTCTCCAAGCCCTATACCCCTCTGGCTAGTGCTGGTCTGTCACCACACCTGTGGCTCTCCCACCACCCTCCTTTTTAGCACCCCCATCTCTGCCAGCAGGAGAGGGAACCCAGAAGTCGACAACCCCTCGAACTCTTCCCACCCCATCCTCCCAGACTCCAGGGGCTCATTGCCTGCCCGAAGTGACTCCAGTCGCTGACCTCTAAACCACCTGGAAAAACCCCTAGCCCCAGCAACTGGTTTTGGCCTTGGTCAACAGAGCGGCAGTAATCCAGACAAAAGGCGCAGGCATTGATAGTCTCCTAGGCTGAGACTTGGACGAGCTGTACTCCAAGAAGCTCTTTCAGCTGGGTTTCTGAGATAACCAAGGAACCAGGGCAGGAGAAATACAACCTACTTTTATTTCCAGAGGAGAAGAGGAAGAGAAAAATAAGAAGACCTCTTTTTGCAAAGCTCCTTGACATAGTGCCAGCTTCAAATGCCTAGGTTGATAATGGGGCCACTTGGGTTCCAAGCCTTTCCTTGAAATCCTGCAGTCACTGCTCTGGAAGCAAACCCATGCAGACCCTGGGTACCTTTTCTGGGGGGTGTGACTGAGGGGGAGGGGATGCAGAGTTGAAAAATAGTGAGAAGAGCAGGGGTCTTTGGGAATCATGAAGCATTTTAAAGTTCCCTAAAAGCTTTGGGAAACCCCTGCTCAGCCCTTTTCCACTTAATGCACCTCCTCAGTTGTGTCCTTTTCACCCTGGTCTTTGTTTTGTGTTAATTTTGGTCTGTCTTCCTTCTTATCTCCAAATGACTAAATTGTAAGATGCCCAGCCATTAATTCATGAACACACTTCTACCCCGCTAGCCAAAGCCTTTATTGCCTCAGAACCTCCACGGAGCTCCTCCTGCCCCCTCCAGGGGCAGTACTATTGTACTTCAGAGCCCACCTACCTCTGGGAGATTGGGGCTTAGCCTAATAGCTGCAGTGTCAGAGAGAGCTCAGGGAGAAGTGAGCATTTAAAATAGTATGTTGCATGTCTGGGGCTCCACTTTTTACAGCCACTGAACCCCACTGACTCTTGACACCCCAGGAGCCATAAGGACAAGGCCTCTGCTTAAGGTTTTCTAAGTCACTTCTGCCCTATCTAGGTTGCTTTCTGAGGTGAAGGCAGAATCTTTGTTCTGAAAGACCTTGGCCAGAGGACACCTCCCTTGGCTCCATACTCCCCAGAGAAGTCAGCATCGAAGGAATCTGGTTTCCATTTTGTGGTGACGTTGCCAAACCCCAGCCTTGCTCCTCCCTGCATAGTCTTCTGCTTTAGCTACTTTTTGTCAGCTTCATTCTCTTAATCTTAGTTCTTTCCCGAGCCCTGGCTGGTATGACTCAGTGGATGGAGCACCAGCCTGTAGACGGAAAGGTTGCCGGTTCAATTCCCAGTCAGGGCACATGCCTGGGTTGTGGACAGGTCTCTGGTTAGGGGCATGCAAGAGGCAACTAATTGATGTTTCTCTCCTTCTCTCTAAAAGTAAATAAATCTTTAGAAAAAAAAAATATAGTGTCCCTAAAAAGAGCAGGTAATGGTGGGTGTTGTAGTTTCAAGTTTCACAATTGTGACTTAGAAACATTCCAAACAAATGAATCTTATCTGATGGATACCTTGTGAGAGAGATTGGTTGTGCTGTGGCTAGGTTATTTAAGGCAACTGGAAAACTAGGGACACTGTCATCACAGGGTTATTTTCAGTGAAAGCTCTGATGCTTTGACCACAAATTTCCCCTCACTAGATTCCCTCTTCACACCCCCTCCCTTGCTGGCTCTATCGATGCCCCCACCCCAGGTGAGGTTGCCCTGGAAACAAGAGGCATCTATGCAGTGCACCCATCAGAGGATGTGTTAGGTGTGCAATGTATGGAGAGTAATTTGCGTGGCGGTAAAATGTCATCCATGAAAGATCTATCAAGTTGTTCAGTCCGTACTCCTCCACTACCTAGCCCCCACCTTTTCACAACTGTCCTTGGGGCCAGAACAAGTTTTCTTTGTCCTTGCAGTATACCAAGTGGTGCCCACAGATCCTGAGGGATGGGTTTATGAGTTTCAAGGACAGAATGCAAACTCCAACTGGCATAAAATCTTCACCTGAAGCCTTGAACTCATGAAAGTGCTTGCTTTGAGGGTTTTGGCCCAAGGGGCAGCTAGCCCATGCCCTCAATCTCAAGATGAATAGAACAGGGGAGTAAGGAACAGCTGTGGTAGAATTCCTGGGACTCCTTCCCAGGGAGCGTCACCTTTGTCTCCAGGTGTTCTGATTGTTGGTTTCCAGAAATGGCAGGGACTTTCTGCTTTTTCTAGAAATGTCACCCTGAGTCCTGTTCCAGGGGTAAAGGCAGTGTCTCATGGTGACATCATGGGTTTTTCCCCTCATAGGACACTTTCAGTGACAGTACCAGGCATACAAAGCAGTGATTTGCTCCCTTCTTCTGTCCTGCCTAGGGCAAACATGGACATTGTTAAGCTAATACAGGATTCTCTAGCTCTGGTGTCCTGGTTGCTGGAGCATCTGGACCATCCTGAATGCGATTGGCCTTTGGGGAAGGAGGTGAGAATTGGCAGGGATTAACAAAGCGGTCTGGGGTTAGGGAGGGTCAGGAGAGGCAGGGGTTTGGAAAGTACTGGTCCATCAGTCAAATTATGGCCAATTCTGAGAGTTGCCCAAAGATGAGCTGTCTTCTGTCGGGCATCAGATAACCTGCATCTACCACTTGGGATGGTCCTCATGTTTGATGTCTATTGGGTTGTGCTGCTTTTTCCATCAATGATGGAATGTTATTGAGGAGCCACAATGATGTGTGGCCAGAGACTTCTGTTTTGCCTCCAGGTTTTTTAGGGCGAGCAAGACTCAAGAGAGAGACAGATCTAAATGTGAATCCCTGCTCTCCTACTTACTTACTTGCTAGCTGTATGGCCTTGGACACAAACATTTCTATGCTCTGCTTTCACACCTGTAAAATGGGGCGCATATTAACACTGCTTGCTCCTGAAGTTGTGAGAATTAAATTAGATAATATGTGTAAATCACTTAGCACAGTGCCTGGCCCTCAGTTGCTATACAGTAATTGTCAGCTGCTGTTAGTATTATTGATCCTAATACTGGCCATTTTTCTTTCTTTCCTTTTTTTTTTTTTTTTTTTGCTTTTTAAAAGATATTTTATGTATGTATTTTTAGAGAGCAGGGGAGGGAGGGAGAAACAGAGGGAGCAAAACATCAATTGGTTGCCTCTCACATACCCCCAACCCAGGACCTGTCCTGCAACCCAGGCATGTTCCCTGATCCAGAATCAAAACTGTGACCTTTCAGTGTACGGGACGCCCAACCCACTGAACCATACCAATCAGGGCTGGCTGTTTTTCTTTATTGGAAGAAGAAAAGGTCTTCTTGCAGCACAATGCATTCTACAAAGCCAGCACAATATTTGGCTTCATTGCCTCTCTTGCATGGGTAAATAAATATTGCTTTGGCTTTGGAAACAAGGGTTCTTTCTCAAAGTCCCCAAGGAGATATGAACACATTCCCTCCCTCCCCCATTCCCTTTTCTTTTATTCTATTTTCCTCCAAAAGGCTACTATTTAGTAGATAAATCTTTTGTTCAGGAAACAACTCACCTGGTCTTTAGTGTTTTTCTTAAGAAGCAGTTGCAGTAGAAACAGGTCCAAATCATTTCTCTAACTCTTCTAGGGTCTGTTTTGAATTTTTCACTCCTTCCTGTCTCCTTGAGTCATCTTTAAAAAAAAAATCTTTAACGCTCAATTAAACTACTACAAAACTGAAAAATATAAATGAATTTTCATTTTAAACCCTGTAATTGCCAGCCCATTTTTGTGCAACTTTTGCATTTTTAATAAATGAGCAAGCACTAAAAACCTTACCTTACCCAAGGCTGGAGTGCAGCAAAACCTACAGAATAGAGTAAACTTTTGCTGGCTTTATAGTCCTAACATGTATAAATACAGGTGGAGGTTAACATTATTAGCTCATTTTTTTATATATAACTGGTCAAGGTCGCTGCAGATTGCACCGTGATCATAAAAGGAGAAATAGTGCAGCTGAGGAGAAACCCGGCTGGAATCCCAGTATTGCCACTTAGTTGAACATCATACATGTTCCTTACCAGTTTGTTGTCCTCAATATCCTCATCTGGAAAATGGGGACAATAACATTGAGCTGAAAGTTGTTTCAAGAACCAAAGCATAAAATAAAGGGCCTGGCAGAGAGTAGACACTCAATGCTTTCTGCTCTTACTACCTCCCATGATGGAGGTTCACGTTATGAAACCTGCCCTGGCTTTGCTGGCTGTCTGAGATTGTAGCCCTTGTAGTTCAGATGGAAGGCATAGCCTTTAAGCCCCAATATGTGATCATGACCTCACTATAAGGCTTTAGTTCTCACCTTTGAGATTTGTGTGTTGTATAAAATTATAGCCATTGGCAGATTTACAACAGAATGACACAGCCATGGTGGTTTCTTTAAGAATTTACAAAAGACAACATTGTCTTTGGGTGGCATTATTCTCACTGAATATTTATTTTGACATTCTGTAGTCTCTGGCCTGCAGTGTGTGCGACCCTCTGCTGCGACACGTCACGTTTCTGTGGAAGTACCACAACTCTGGCATTAAGAGGGTTTGAGTTCCAAGCCCAGCTCCCCAAATTCAGCCTTTGGCAGAAAACTCCCCCTCCCTAACCTCACTGTCCCCAGTTGTATTGTGTAGAGAATAACAGTACAGCCAGTGGCTGCAGGGAAATGAGACAATACCTCAAAGAAGGTGGTCAGGAACCTGGCACAGATGCTTGTTAGCCTTGGAGCCTCAGTCGCGCATGCCCTCAGTTCTTCCCATCCTGCCTTTCTGCCCTTTATCTCATCCCTTGTAGGCTGAGATTTGTTTCAGACTGTTCCCTGGTTGTCAGAAGGCCCTGGTAAAGGGTAAAGGTGATGTGTGTCTGGTTTTATTTCTCTTGGCCGGTTATTTCAACAACCGGTACCAGCCCTCCTCCCTCATAAGTGCCTGTCGTTTGTTCAGTATGTGTGTGAATGGCCATGAGCAGGACCCTCACAACTGTGAGGATATGAGCAGTCACATTCATCAGCCACTAATTCATTCGTTTCTGCCATTCCAATGATATCAAAAGCGACCGCACATGAGAATCACTTGGGAGGCCTTTAAATTTTCAGAAGCTTGGGCCGTCACCTAGACATACTGAATTGGAATCTCTAGGAGTGATGTCCTGGCTAAAAAAAAAAAAGCCATTCAGGTATTTCTAATACACAGCTAGATAAGAATCATGATTTAATTTTCTTGTTCAATAACATTTATTACACACCGGTTACCTGCTGGGCACTGGCAGCATCCCTGACTTTATGGTACTTAGGGGCCAGTTGGAGGTGCACAGGTGGTGGTAACAGCCAAGGCAGCATTAGTTACAAAGTGCCAGCTCAGGTAGCTGGGGAGGCTCCCCAGAGGAGGAGGCAGCTGACTAAGCCTGGCAGGCAGCCCTTGGCTGGCTGGCCCGGGGTTTGGGAGAGATGGCATTGTATCCACAGGGAACAGTGTGAGCAGAGCTCCTGAGAGGAGGGAGAGAGAGCAGGTGGTTCAAAGACTGATGCTTTAGCTAGGCTGGAGGTGTCCAGGGCCAGGAAGATTCAGCAGGACCAGCAGGATGGGGAGGAGATCAGGCTTATGGAGATACTGCCCTTCAACCTCTGCCTGACTCCTCCTCTCAGCCCGTCCCACAGGCCAGTGATTTCTACTCGGATAGAATGGCCTGGAGCCCAGTTGCTAGACCAGACACTAGTTGGGGTGAGTGTGAAGTTTTTCAGGAGAGGCCCTGGGGGAAATACACTGGAGCTGGGCCCCTCAGGCTGGCTATGGCTGAGGGGAGGCTAGGAATAATGTCTTAGTGGGCATTTGATGTCACAGACTCAGGTACTGTCCCAAGACTAAAATAATAAAATGCTCCAAAAGGTATAACAGTACCCAAATACTAGACCCAGAGTGCCCTCCTCCTACTCCTTTCTTCCTCTCTTCTCCACTCTCCTCTGTTTCTAAAAGGCAGGTGTGTGTGTGTTTGGGGGCATGTTCTCACCTCATTTTCTCCCTTGAACCTGAGTTTAAACAGCTGGTTCTCACTAGCTCACATTTCAGGGATGATCACTTCTGCTTTCCATTTCCACAGTTGCTGGGGTCACTGCAGGGTCTGGTGCTTACTAGGAAAGGTTGGAGGCCTCTATGACCCGCCCCCACCAGACTGGTTCTCAGACCAGCAGCATCAGCATCAGTATCAGCTGGAAGCTTGTTAGAAATAAAGACCCTCAGACCCCGTCCCAGACCTGTTGAATCAATACCTGAGTTTAATAAGATCTCCAGGTGATTTACCTATTTGCTAAAGTTAGATGCACGTTACCCAGCCTGCTGTCAGCATTAGGCTGACAATTCAAAGAAGCTGGACATGAGTGGGATTTTCAGCTCTTCCTTTTTTCTTTTAATGGCTGCCTCCCCTTTGCCTCCCTCCACCTCCCCTCCTACCCCTCTGCCTCCTTGTAGCTTATTTAAAACATATCAGGATTTGCTTTTCTTGCCAAAAATAAAAAGGCTATTGCTAAAATCTTTTAGCTGGAGCAGCAATGTTTTAATTCATGGGCTAGAAATTAATTTTGTTCTCATAAATACAGCTGGGGAAATAACAGGGAGGCTCTGTGCATGGCCCATAAGAATTAAGCTTGTTTACTTAGCAGATGAACTGGTAAAGGTGAGGAGGCCTGGCCGAGGGCCACCTTGCACAGAATTGTGAAGCAAATTTTATCAGTTAAGATGTTCTTGGCTGTAAGTAGCATAAAACTCAACTTCAAATGGCTTAAATGATAGGGAAATTTTCTAATGTCTGTCACTGAAATACTAAGTTTGGCCACTTCTAAGATGACTCAATAATGTCATCAAAGAGCAGGTTTCATTTCTGCCATGGTGGCCTTGTTGGATTTAATTTTCCTCATGGTTGCTGGATGGCTGCCAGAGTTCCAGGCAGCATGGAGTTACAACAATGTCCTACAGAAGAAGAGAGAGGGTCCCATTTATGATGTGTTTTGGTGTGGATTTCTCTTTGGGCCCAACTTATTTGGGACTCTCTGTGCTTCCTGGACTTATATATCTATTTCTTGCACCAAATTAGGGAAGTTTTCTCTCATTATTTTTTCAAATAAGTTTTCAAATTCTTGTTCTTCCTCTTCTCCTGGCATTCCTATGATGTGGATGTTGGTACATTTGGAGATGTACCAGAGGCTTCTTATTCTATGAATTTTTTGAATTCTTTTTTCTTTTTCCTGTTGTGATTGAATGCTTTTTTCTTCCTTATGTTCTGAATTGTTCATCTGATACTCAGTTTCAACCCTTCCACTGTTGGTTCCCTGTAGATTTTTCTTTATTTCACTTAATGTAACCTTCATTTCTGCCTGGGTCTTTTTATGTTGTTGCTGTACTCAGTGAATTTTTTGAGCATCATGATAACCAGTGTTTTGAACTCTGCATCTGATAGGTTGCTCATCTCCATTTTGTTTAATTCTTTTTCTGGTGTTTTCTTTTGTCCTTTCAGTTGAGCCCTATTTCTTTGTCTCCTCATTTTGGTAGCCTCCTTGTGTTTGTTTCTGTGTATTAGGTAGAGCTGCTTTGACTCCCTATCTTAGTAGTGTGACCTATTGTAGAACAGCGGACCTATAAATTGTATGGAGCAGAGCCTTAGGTGATCACCAGGGTGGGGCAAACGGTTTCACAGCTTTGTGGCTGTGTGTAAGGGGAGGGCTCGAAGAGGGGACATTGCTGCTGTCTGGCTTCTGCAGGTTTGCCCAGGAGGAAGCTGTCCCCAGCACTTGCCCTGTTTCCAGCTTGTATGCAACTTGTGCCCTTCCAGCTCTTGCCCTGTTTCTGAATCCCAGATGGGTTGGGTCTGTGTAAATCCTCAGTTTTTGGAGGCCCTTTAAAAGGAGTCTCCTGATAATCTGGCAGTTTCTGCCGCCTTTCCAACCCCCATTGGTTTTTATAGGCAGAAGTTACTGGGATTTATTTTCTTGGTGCTGGAACCCTGGGCTGCTGGGTAGTCTGGTTTGGGACTGGGATTCCTCGATCCCAAGATCTCCCTCCCAATTTTTATCCACCACATGTGAATGTAGAACTGCCAATTCCACCACCTCATTCCTCTGCCTCTCCTGCCACTCCCACAGCTCCACACCTCTCTGCCCCTCTCCACCTCTCTCCTTGTCTCTGCCCCTCCTATCCATTGGATGAATGTGGCTCTTTTATTTTATTTTTTTAAAGATTTTATTTATTTCTTTTTAGATAGGAGGGAAGGGAGGGAGAAAGAGAGGGAAACATCGATGTGTGGTTGCCTCTCACATGCCCCCTACTGGGGACTTGGCCTGCACCCCAGGCATGTGCCCTGACTTGGAATTGAACTGGCCTACTGCTTGCTTTACAGGCCGGCACTCAGTCCACTGAGCCACACCAGCCAGATGAATGTGGCTTCTTTAAATCCTGGGGTGTCAGACTTCCATACAGCTGGTTCTCTGCCGGTTCTGGGTGATACTTGTCTTATAGTTGAGATGTAATTTTTTCTGTGTAGTTGTATGAAGAGGCAAAGCATGTTTACCTACACCTCCAACTTGACTGGGAGTCTCCTAAAATGTGTTCCTTATCAAGATTTTGGTCCATGTAAGAAATATCCAAACCTGTAAGAACTTCTATGAGTTTGAGCAAAACTCACAACAATTGATGGGAAGCAAAATTTCAAGGGATTGAGTATATGCTCCAGAAAATGGCAGTTTTACCACTTATTTTATACATCAGCATCAGAGGGGAAGATGTAATGGATTGACGTGAAATTTATTGTTTATAAATTAGGGAGGTGGGGGGAAGCAGGAGAGGGGAATCTCTAAGATTGGATAAAAAGTAAAAGGAATTCAGGGGTGTCCAACATTTTGGTGTTTCTGGGCCACAATGTAAGAAGAATTGTCTTGGACCACACATTAAATACATTGTGACACATAGTCACAAAAAATAATTCATAATGTTTGAGTAAATTTATGACTTTGTGTTGGACTACATTCACAGCCATGCTTGGACTGCATGGTTGGGCACTCCTGATTATAGACACATACTTCTTTTACATAGGTGGCTATGGAAGAGTTAAGAGTTAAAATTAACATGATAATAATAACAATGAAGGGATTTGTGGTCTCTGCTCTAGTTCAGTGTTTGTGCTCTGAGGGGTCTGGAAAAAATGGAAATTTCTTTGATATTCCAAAGGGTGTTGTCTGGTATGTTATCTTATGCAAAAAGACAACAGACAGGTTCAGTTTGACCTTTGTGAGGGAAAAATACCACCCCAGGACATGGTTACCTACCTTGAACTGCTTTTAGTTAGAAAGTTTTAATTTCAGACCATCTTATGTGGTCTCTCAGTTTGTAAATCTACCATGCAGGCCTAACCTGAGTTTGTCAGATTTAGTAATGTACTCCTTTTTCATCCACATTTTCTATGGTGACAGTTTTATCAAACTGATAAATATTGGGTTAGCCAAAAAGCCCATTTATTTTTTTCCATGAAATAAAAGACACATTTTTCATTTTCATTAATAACTTTATTGATTTGGATATTTTGAGTAAGTTGGCTATCGCCCTGCTACTGACTTCCAGTGAGTAGAGGCCAGAGGCGCTGCTAAACATCTTCCAATGCATAAAGTAGCCCCCTAGCAAAGAATTATTTGACCAAAATGTGAGTAGTGCCAAGAAACTTTGCAAACCACTTTTGACATGTTCAGTCACAGCACATTCTCCATACACTGCACAAATCTTTTTTTCACATTTTGGTTGTCTTTTTACCTTTCTTAAAATAATAAAGCACAATATGCCAGAAATGCTGCTTATTTTATTCCATCTTCAATATTAAAATGGTTACACAAAAATTCACCAACTTTGGTAAGTTTTTTTAAAATGCACACTGATATGACAGCTGTCACAATACAATGTAATAAAATTATTCTGAATGACATTGAAGACAACTAAGCACTACTAGAGCCATCAGATGGAAAAAACTAAAAGAACTTTTTGGACAACCGAGTAGTTTTCTTGGTCATTTTTGTCATCTTTCATGTGACATACTACCTCAGTGATGAAGTCATGGCCAGATTTCTGTTCTCTTGCATCAAATTTTACTTTGGGGGCCTTTAAAATCTGCTTAATCTCACCCAGCCCGTACTCTTTCTAGGTTGCACACACAACCTAGAAAGAAGCATTTTACTTAGGAAGTTGCTAACTATGTTACAAGGGAAACAAAGCAATAGCTTTTGGCTAGAGAGTATGGAAAACTGTATTTTGAAGTGTGGACATGGAGAAAATGGTGTAGAGCAGGACTGTAGTGCAGCCATTTGTGTAAAGCCTTCAAGTCAAACGCTGCATGTAAAGTGCCTACTTAAGATAAATACTTAGTGGATGTCCCTGTGGTGGTTTTTGGGTGGCTTAGATTAGGAGCTGGTTGGTCATTACTCTCTCCATATTTGTAGGCAACATTGATATGGTAATCAAGGTCTTCCAGATTATGGAAGTTTTTTGAGAGTATCCTTGAAATTGGGGGAAAAAAAAAACAAATACAAGTGGACTTGGAAATTAAGCCAGATAAGAATAGAGTTTACATTTATTTTTTTTCTATATCACTGCCTCTTATATGAATATTATCATATACTTACAATTTTACTGTGTTGGTTTCAGGTTGGTTCCCTGAAGAGACAATAGCTTATAAATGCAACCTGTGACCCAAAGAGCAAAGTCATCTCTGATAGCATCCTCTTCATCAAAAATCACTTATTAAGCAAGCAGTTGATTGCTTATGGTCCTGAGCCAGGCACTGTGTAAGAAATCTCCCACCTTTTATAACTCACAGGGACAGTTGTGATGTGCCCCTGTACTGTAACCAACACAGTATTCTCTCGGCATGGGTAGATAATGGAAAATACTCTTCTTTAAAAGCCCTAGTCCTGAAATTAGAAATGCACTTCTAAAATTTAACTGTTTCATGGAGTAGTTTGTCAATTCACTCCTCTAAAAATATGTTTAATAAAAGGTTTTACAGGTGATTGCATTGAAGTTCATTTCTATTCTCAGCCTGTGACTCACTTCAGTGTCCCTGAAGGCATTTGTTTTGTTCTAGGGTCTCTGTAACTAAAGGGAAAATTTGTTAGCCAATGTAAATAATGCCCAGATATCTTCCTTCTTCCATCTCCCCCTGCCTTTGCCACACCAAATGGGTTGTGCTTTGGCTCAGTAGCTCTTGAAAAGTGAGTGAGTCATTAACATTTTTGAGCTATACTCAAATTACTCCAGGGTCTTCACTTTGTCTGGAGCTCTGGGGAGAATTAAGTCACTACCCTCAGAGTTTAGTATAGACTGCATATGAACCTAGACTTGGCATATCTCTCATGAGAGTTGGAATAAACCACAGTTATTAGAGCTAATATTCCCTCAAGCACAGAGCTGGTATTCAACTAGAACACACCACTGTGGCTCTATCAATTGTTAAAATAGTGAATAGTTAGTGCTTTTTAAGATATTCCTGGAATTCCCAACAACCCAGGAGTTAAAGGGTCTATCAGGTGCAAAGATCAAATCTACATTGGTTCTGATTGGTTTTAATTGGTTGGTGTACCCATGGGTTGTCAAATATTTTTAATATCACCTCTGCATATGCATCTCTTATTGTCATCTGAGTCATATGATCTTTGGCTTCTCTTTCACAATTCTATTCTCATTGAATAAGAACTTAAAACAAATCATTCTGTCATTCTGGCTTACATTTATATCTCCAAAACCATGTAAGGAAAGGTGTTAGAGTCTAATCTAAATTCTGAAGTTTTAGGTATCTCACCTGTCCTGATAAAAACTCCTTTTTTGATAGAGGCAATGTATGTCTGAAAGGTGATTTTAATTTTCTGGTTTATAGTTGCCTTTATATGAGATTTCCTCCTGAAAGGATTGGTATTACTTTAAAAAAAAGATATTTATTTATTTATTTATTTATTTATTTATTTATTTATTTTTAGAGAGAGGGGAAGGGAAGGAGAAAGAGAGGGAGAGAAACGTTAATTTGTGGTTGCCTCTCACGCGGACTCTACCAGGGACCTGGCCCACAACCCAGGCATGTGCTCTAACTGGGAATCGAACTGGCAACTTTTTGGTTTGCAGCCTGTGCTCAATCCACTGAGCTATACCAGCTAGGGCTGGTATTACTTTTATCATCAGAAAAAAAATAACATTAAAATAAGATTGTAAAGTTATTTCCTTTTGGCGTTAGGAGCTGATAGGACAAGATGTGGAATACGGCATCACAAATTCAGGTGACCTCTTAGCTCAAACCTCCTGGCCCCTAATGTTGTAAATAGGTATCTAGGCTCTCCCATAGTGCAGGGTCAGTGCCACCCAAACCATACCTGAGACTTAGTATAGAGAATTGTTTCAGTGGTAGGAAATTTCAAACACATACAAAAGCAAAGAATATAGTCTGTACTCTCCTACAATCTCTAAATGCTGGGATTTTTTATTTTGTAACTTTTATTTTGGTATGTAATTTGAGAAACATAGTACAGTTGTAAGAATAGTATAGGGAACTCCCAGATATTCTTCCACACTAAACGGTTTCTTGCTTTACTATGTTCTCTATGTGTGTATACATATATGTGTGTATTATTTTTTTCTGAGCTCATTAGCAAATAAGTTGGAGATATTATGGCCTTTTATCTCTAAATATGTCAGTATTTAATTCGTAAGACTAAGAGTAAAACCACAGAAGACCCAAGATGGCAGAGGAATAAGTGGAAGCTCCACTAACCTCCCAGGACCAATCTGGAGTTACAGTTGAATTGCAGAGGAATCCTGCATAACCAACTGAACACTAGCCACAGACGAACCTTATATTCCAGACAGATAAAAGAAACCATTTCACCACAACATGACTGGTATGGAGTATGGAGGAGGAGCACAAAAGGGCTGACTGGACTCCCACAGGGGACAGCTGAAGTTCTGGAGGGATATTTCAGCAGCTGGGGGGAGTTCCCCTGAGAAGTGTGGGGTGTTTCCTGGGGGGACCTCAAGATGGGATCCCCATCCTACAGCAGAAGAGCCAGGAAAGGGACCCAGATAATACCCACCTGTGTAAAGTAGCAGGGCTTCTGTCTGCCAGGGAGAAATGGCTGGAGATTCAGAGAGCCTCTTAAAGGGCCAATGCACAAAATGTTATTGCAGCCACTTAACCTGGGCTCTGGCAGAGGGAGGACAGAGTGGACTGGAGATACTTGAGAAGAGTCTTGAGGTAGTGACTCTAGGGAGAGCACTGAAGGAACAGCCACCAGAATCCCTGTGCTGAATCATTTCCCATTTGCAGGAACCATCTTTCTCAGGCAGAACACTCCTCTCCAAGTGGCATCAGCCTGGAGAAGCAATAGACCCACTGGAAGGAATTACTCTGCCCCACCCTGCGGAGCTTAAGCCATGCTGCTGAGTCTAGCTTGAAACTATATCATTGATTAAGTTTAACAAAATAAGGTGAATCTCTGGGAGCTCTGAGACTTTAGTCGAACTTCCCCTGGGCCTGGTGCTGGTAAAAGCCAGTGTTGGTGCACAGCCTGGTTCTTTCTGCACATGAACAGGCCCAGCAAAGGGATCCACATGTGGATCACTAATAGCTCCAAACAGGTTGCCCAGGGCAAGTCACAGTGTCTGACAAAATCCTGCACCAGTCTTTGCAGTTCCATCTAATACATAAAAGCAAATACAAAGAAGCAGCCAAAAAGGGAAGACAAAGAAACAGACCCCAAGTGAAGGAATAAGAGAATTCTCCAGAAGAACTAGATGAAATGGAGGCAAGTAATTTATCAGATAGAGAGTTTAGGGTAATGATTATAAGAATACTCAACAGCATGAAAAAACATAAAGAAACCATAAAAAAGAACCACTCAGAAATCACAAATGAAATATCTGAAATAAATAATATACTGGAAGGAATAGGTGGTAGGTTAAATGAAGCAGAGGATTGAATCAGTGATTAGGAAGATGAAGTAAATAAAACCACTCAGGCAGAGCAGCAGAAAGTAAAAGAACTTCAAAAAATGATGAGAGCTTAAGAAACATTTTGGGCAACATGAAGTGTAATGATACCCACATCATGGGAATACCAGAAGGAGAAGAGAGTGAGCAAGGGATGGAGAACCTATTTGAGGAAATAATGACTGAAGAATTTCCCTACTCTGTTGAAGGAAAAGGACACACAAATCCAGAAAGCTCCAAGAGTCCTAAACAATTTGGACACCAAGAGGCCTACACTGAGACACATCATAATTATAATGGCAAGGCTTAAAAACAAGGAGAGAATCCTAAAAGTTGCAAGAGAAAAGCAGGTAGTTACATACAAGAGAGCACCAAGTAGACTGTCATCTGATTACTCATCAGAAACATTTCAGGCCAGAAGGGAGTGGTATGAAATATTCAGGGTGATGAAAAGCAAGGATGTACAACCAAGGCTACTTTACACAGCAAGGCTATCATTTTCATTTCAAATCGAAGGAGAAATAGGGAGCCTCCCAGACAGGAAGGGAGTTTGTTAGCACCAAACCAGTACTGTAACAAATGTTAAAGGACTTGCTCTGAGGAGGAGGAAGAGGAGGAAAAAAACAACTATAACAACAACAAAACCAAAGAAACATAGTTTAACAATAAAATAGCACTAAATGTGTATCTATCAAAAATTACCTTAAATGTAAATGGCTTAAATGATCCAACCAAAAGCCATAGGATAGCTGAATAAGAAAACAAGATCCATATATATGCTGCTTTGAAGAGACCCACCCCAGATTGAAAGATACCCACAGACTAAAAGTAAAGGGATGGAAAAAGATATTTCATGGAAATGGAAAGGAAAAAAAAAAGCTGGCATAGCAATACTTACATTCAACAAAATAGACTTTAAAACCAAGGTTATAATAAGAGACAAAGAATGACACTCAATTAAAAAATTAAAGGAGGGAGAGAAATTAAATTTAAAAAATAGGCAGAGGACCTGAATAGATGCTTCTCCAAAGAGAACATACAGATGGCCAAGAGATGTATGAAAAGATGCTCAACATCACTGTCAGAAAAATGCAGATTAAAACTGCAATGAGATATCTCATACCTGACAGAATGGTTATCACCAATAAATCAAAAAACAACAAGTGCTGGTGAGGATGTGGAGAAAGGGGAACCCTTTATCACTACTTGTGGGAATGTAGATTGGTGTAGCCACTGTGGAAAGCAGTATAGAGATACCTCAAAAAATTAAGAGTGGATTTACTTTTTGACCCAGCAATCTCACTTCTGGGAATATAACCAAAGGAACCCAGAACACTAATTCAAAAGAACATAAGCACCACTATATTCATTGCAGTATTAATTTTCAGTTGCCGAGGTATGGAATCAACCCAAGTGTCCATCAGTAGATGAGTGGATAAAACAACTATGGGCATTTACACAATGGATACTACTTGGCCATGAAAAAGAAGAAAGTGTTACCCTTTGTGACAGTATGGATGGACCTGGAGAACATTATGCTAAGTGAAATAAACCAGTCAGAGAAAGACAAATACCATATGATTTCATTCATATGTGGAATATAAAAACAAACTGAACTAACAAGCGAAATACAGACAGACTCATAGATAGAAAGCAGGATAACAGCTAAGGAGGGGAAGGAGAAATTGAGTAAAAAGGAAAAAAGAACTCATGGATATAGACAACAGAGTGGTGATTGTGGTGGAAGAGGGGGGTATAAAGGGACTAAATCATAATTGAAAAAAATACAATAAAATATTTGGAAACACTAAAAAGAAAGAGTAATGAGAGAGAGAGAGAAAGAATAGAACCACAGTAAAGTTATTAAAGCTAGAAATGTCACCTTGATATTATCTACTCTACAGTGGCTAGTCAAATGTCATCTGATATCCTAGTTATGTCTTTTATACTTCTTTTTCCCTTCAGATTAGGCTGAAGCAAATTCCAGACAATTGGGTCTGTAAATACCTAGGTATTGAGTATCAGTTGGGGTAATTCTGGCCACATCCTCCAAATGGAAAACCTCAGGGACTGTCTTTCTCCTACCTACTGCCTCCAGCTCTTTAGGGAACAGCTTTGAGAGACTTTTCAAAAGTGGAAAGAGGCCCTGGCTCGGTAGCTCAGTTGGTTAGAGTGTCGTCTGGATACACCGAAGGTTGTAGGTTCGATCCCCAGTCAGAGCACATACAGTGACTTCCAATGAATCATGAATGGTGGAACAACCAGTCGATGTCTGTCTGTGTCTCTCTCTCTCTCTCTCAAATTACTTTAAAAACTTTTTTTAAAAAATGTAAAAGGGTGGAAACTGAGAAGTTGGTATAGGTGGTGAGCAAGTCAGTACCTCTCAGCATGGTCAGCACACTGGCTGCATTGGGGTTATCAGTTGCTCCTTGAGCATGCAGATTCTGGGGCTCTACCCAGACTTACAGGGAGAACCTGTGAGAGCAGGACCCAGGGATCTTCATGTAATAGGTTCCACAGGTAGCTCTTCTACCCTGTGTGTTGGAGGCATTTATCCTAGGGGCAGGTGGCCTGATAGTGAGGCTGTGCCCTCAGAAGCTTAACATTATGTCCCCCTGCCAGTGACTCAGATTTGTTGTATGACTCTGCTATGTTGCCTGAAATTCCACTAGCCTGAGATGCCTTAGGGTTGAGAGAGGCAGCATTTTCAGCCTGTGAATTGCTTTCTGCGTACATTTTCTTCTAACACAGGCTGATACCTGAGGGAGAGGGTTTCCACTGGAAGGAGATGAGGAAAGTGAAGGACTTGGAATGCTTTGTGGCGGTGAAACAAGCTTGTTTTCTGGGGATGTGGGTGGCAGTGGGGAGAGGTGCTTGGATCACCCTTTAGATGTCTGGAGGAAAAGCTGTTCAGAAGAAGTGGGGGAAATAAAAACCTCTGGAGAAAGCCTCCTTAGCCCTAGGCAGAAATCTTCACCTGCCCAGGAGAGGGCCCTGAGACCTTCTTTCATAGGACTGGTGCAAGGACTGAGTTGCAATAGCCACCTGCCCAGTGGCAGCAGAGACCCCCATGTTCCCCTGCAGGAAGGACCAGCCCAACACTAGGAGTAGCGACGATTACTATCACTCCCAGAAACAGGTGTGCATCTTGGTGCTATAAATCCACTGTATAGAGGTCTGGCTGGCTCCTTTAGCTTTGTTTATTCTAAACATGGACTTGATGGAGTCTTGCTATAAGGTCCCTTTCATCTCCTACGGTGAGTGGCTTTACAATGATCTTCATTTGCTGAAGAGCAGACACTTCTCAGATCATTCATGCCCTGCTTCTTGGGCAGTTGGAGACAGTGTAGTTCTGCTTGGGACAAGGCACATTTTAGGGGGCATCCTGGACCAGGCTCCTCTGCCCTGGGAGATACAAGGGCCCTTTGTATAATAAATGTTTCTGGCCCACCAACAGTGATAACAATGGGAAGACACCTGGCTCTAGGTGTTAACTGTGCCTCCAGGAGACTGCAGAGGGTTAATCCTGATTTGTACCCTGCTCACATGGCCATGTGACATAAGAGGTACTACTAGCCTGAAGAGTGACAGGGGCCAGTGACCACCCTTACCTAAGACAGTAGTCCAGGTGGATATTTCCTCCCATTGTTAAATATTCCCCTTTGTTCCTCAGAAAGGAGACACGTCTTCTTTTTTCTTTTATCTTGAGAGTTTATAAAGCCAGAGCTTGGGCTTTCTGAGATCTGGGGCTCATTCAGTCTTCCTCAGGGGAGCCTCTGGGCCTGCCAGGTGTTTCTTCAGTCTAAAGGCTGGAGGGAAAATTTTGGACTCAGATAATTTGTGCTGATTAGCTAAAGTGCTAATCTCCCAAGTCTCTCCCTGGCTAGAGCCATTCCTAGTGGATCTTAATTGGGTTTATGAAAAAAGTATTTTGAAATGCGAAAGTGTTCTCCAGGCACCATTGTGTTGGTGCTGAGTAGGCACATGGGTGTTTTGATCTCTGCTTGGGTTTAGGGGCAGTGAGGGAGCATTACTGGGATGTCCTTCCCTACCTGGTTAGAGACTAGCTAGCTGAGGATTTAGATGTCTAATTAAATTCCATTTTTCATATATTTGGGGACATGTGCCTAGTGTGGGCCAGGTGCTGGGAATACACAGCTGAGGAGCTATTATTCCTACCTAGAAGAGGGCCAATTATAATTCAGTATGATGAATGCCAGGACAGAAGGAGGCCTGAGGGGCAGTATGGCTAGAGGATGGGGCATTGTGATTCTTTTAATCTATACAACAGTTACCCTATGGAGTAATTAAAGAGGCATAAATTTTCACTGCAGTTCTGAACAAAACTTTGAAAACAAAATTATTTCATAACTAATTTGGAAAGGAAACTTGACCCAATAAATTCATTTGACCTAAACTATTTCTCCTATTTAGTATGAATGTTCATATGAATGTGTTTGATGACAGACCCACCATGGGCATTACTGTAGTGCATAGGCACTGTTACCTTTCTAAAATCTGAATTTTGAAGTATATCTGACCCTAAGATTTTGATAAAGGACTGAAGACTTGTCTCGGTATCATTTGCATTTTGCATTTGAGTTTGCAGAATGCAGGGAAGACTCATTTGCCCAACCACAGAGCAGCCAGGGCTTGCACAACAGTCCTTTTGACTACTGAGCCCTAGTGGGCATGCCCAGCTGACTACCTCAAGAAGCACTGGCTCCCTACACAGCAGTGATTTGGGCACTGGATGTGTGGGCAGCTGTGGAGTGGGCATGGGCTGGGATAGCATTGCCCTTGGATACATCCCTGGTGGCTGAGAGCCACTCTCTTGGTGGACAGGGTTAGGGTCTCAATCTATTGTCTTGGCCAGGGCTCAGCCACCCTTATTCTAGTGGTAGTTAGGTTGTAGAAAACTCGATTCTTCTTGCCAGCACAGTAAAGAATTACAGATCAGCAAGTCAAGTAGTATGCAAGCAGAATTTATTTATAAGTTCTCAAGAAATAGAACAGGCCTTACTGAGGATGGTGAGAGAGGCCCCAGTTTCCTTGTCCTGAGGATTTAATATAATTTGTGGGGTGGGGTGAGGGTTAGTATGACATCAGATAATGGGAGTTATATGTTGATTGGTGGATTATGGTGGTGCTGACCATACATGTTTTTTCTATGGAGGACATGACCACCTAAACATAGGCATGTGTAGGGGTCTGTTCCCAGGTCCTTATCTTCCACTCCAGTGGAAGATAACCTTTCCTCCTCCGTCCTCATTTTCTAACTCCTCCCTAATAGATACTATTTAAGAGGAAATAATGATTTTGTGCCTCTCTACCTATAAGATCTGTAACCTTGTCAAAAAGCCACTCCCTCAGTCATTTCATATTACTCCTTTTTCCCTATTCTTCATTCTTCTCACATCTTATTTTCATCTCTGACTTCTGGTCTGTCACTCCTGTGGTCTCCTAGACCAGTGTGAAATATGTACTTATGTACTTATGAATAATTCTGGAGTTTTGTAGGTCAGAGACAGGGTCAGCCTGTGTGTAGGCAGGATGTAAGTAACCGACATCGAGAAGTGATTTTAAGGACACAGGCTTTAAACGACCCTCAAATTAACTTCTTCAGTTTTCCTGGCATTTACAACAGGGGTTCTGGACTGGGATAGATGCTTCAGGGGTTCGTTTACAAGTCCCTTTAGATTTCCCATGTGTTGGTATTTTTCTTTAATCAGATTCTCAGTGAAAACTGTCTTTAAAGAGGTTAAGCACGCCCTGGCTGGGTGGCTCAGTTGGTTGGAGTGTCATCATATACAACAAAAGGTGGTGGGTTTGATTCCTGGTTAGGACATCTATGTAGGTTGTAGATGGGTTGTGGGTTCAATCCTCAGTCATGAACTGTACAGGAGGCAACCGACAGATGTTTCTCTTTCACATCAATGTGTCTATCTCTCTCTCTCTCACTCTCTTTCACTCCCTCTCTCCCCACTCTCTCTCTGTCTAAAATCAATAAACATACCCTTGGGTGAGGATTAAAAGAGAAAAGGTTACCCTGGCTGGTGTGGGTCAGTGGATCGAGCACTGGTCTATGAACCAAAGTGTCGCAGATTCCAAGTCGCAGTCAGGGCACATGCCTGGGTTGTGGGCCAGGTCCCCAGTAGGGGGCACTCGAGAGGCAACCACGCATTGATGCTTTTCTCCCTCTCTTTCTCCTTCCCTTCCCTCTCTCTAAAAATAAATAAATAAAATCTTTTTTAAAAAAAGGTTAAGCACTGCTAGAAGAAACCACATTAAACATGCCAGTGTTTCCTAAAAGGATAAACAGTAAATGAGTATTCATTTATGTTACCATCCATTATCGCTTAGTGTATCTATAGTCAATATAGTCACTTTTAAGCTTTATTTAATAGATAGGATAATTAAGCTTTAATAGGATGAAGGGAACACCTAGGAGCTTCTGGATTCAGTAGGTCTTTATGAAATAGTTCTTCATGGAACTCCCACCCAAATGAGGGATCCCCTTGGAATGTGGGACAACCCAAAGACCAAAAAACAAAATGTATTTTCATCTTTTTACTTAAAATACAATTTTTTAATGGCTTCCTTATCATGAGGATAGCAGTAATGGTACTTTTAGGGGCCTTTCCTTGCCTCTGCTTAGCTCTGCTTTTTAACACTGGTGATAAGAATCCTAAGGACCCAAGTTAATGGTACCATATTTTGCCATGTATAATGCACACCCACGTTTCTGGCCCAAACTTATAGGGAAAAAATCTTTCATTTTAATTTTTTAATTCAATTTTTTATTTATATATAAAACCAATTATCATCTTCCAGGATATTTTGCATATGGGTATCATTATTGCTTTCTAGAGTTACACTTTTAACACATAAGCATAAATAAAAGAATTTAAAACATTTATATAGATACAGAATTAGTACTATCCATGTATAATGTGCATCCTTAGTTATTCCTCAAAAATTTGGGCAAAAAAGTGCACATTAGACATGGAAAAATATGGTATTCTATTGTTGCTGTAACAAATTATCACCACCATGGAGGCAGCCCATATTCCTTGGCTCATGGCCTTGCTCCATCTTCAAAGGCAGTGATGGCTGGTCAAGTCCTCACACAGCATCACCCCGACCTCCTCTTCTGCTTCTCTTGCACTTGTTTTTAAAAGATTTATTTATTTATTTGTTTTTAGAGAGATAAGAGGAGGGAGAAAGAGGGAGAGAAACATTGATGTGCAAGAGAAACATCAATTGGTTGCCTCTTACATGTCTCTGACTGGGGACCTGGCCTGCACCCCAGGCATGTGCCCTGACCAGGGATCAAACCAGTGACCTTTTGGTTCACAGGCTGGCACTCAGTCTACTGAGCCAAAGGGCTCTCTACAATTTTTAAGGACCCTTGTGATGACATTGGGCCCACTTAGAAAATCTGAGATAATCTTATCATCTTTAAAGTCAGGTGATAGCAAACATAGTGCCATCTGCAACCTTATTCCCCCTTTACTCTGTAATGTAACATATTCACAGGTACCAGGGACCAGGACATGGATATTTTTGGGAGGCCATTATTCTGAGAAAGAAAACTAATTTGCATCTGTTCCTCTGGTTGTACCACCTGGACAGAAACGTTCAGTTATGTATAACCTTCCTCTGAGGAGAATTTGTCTTTGTAATAGGCATATCAAATGGTTATCCAAATTCTCTGACCTTATCCTCCCCTCCCTAGGGGATGGTCTGCCCACTTCATAGGTTGTGGCCCACCTGCCAGGAACTGCCATGCTCCTTGAGGATCTTCCAAAGGACATTTGCTGACGACAGTATTTAATGACTCACCTCCAGGTGGTCATGGGGGATATTATATATATTTTTTAAATTTTTTATTTATTGACTTTTAGACAGAGAGACATTGATTTGTTGTTCCATTATTTATGTATTCATTGGTTGCTTCCTGCTGTGCCCTGATCACGTAACTATAGTGTATGGGGATGATGCTCTAACCAACTGAGCGACCCAGCCATGGCTAGGGTGACATATATTAGCAAAAATTGCCTGGAGGCAGCTTATGGCCTTAAAACCATCAGATTAACATTTTATTTGGGTTGTGGTAAGGAGAGATCCTTGGCCTGCCTGGAATATCCCTTAGGAATGTCTGTATACAGCTGCAAGCAGAGATGAGAGGACAGGAGATGGGAAAACAGAACACCCAACAATGGCAATAGCAACAGAAACAAGTGCAAATTTATGCAAAAAAATGAAGAGGGGAAAGAGCCCCTGGTCATGTGACTTGTGAGTCACCTAAAAATGACAGCAAGATCTTGGTGGGATTCTTGAGGGGGAAAATGGATCTCAAAGGTTGTCAGCTTTGGCGTGGAGCTTTGTCTCAGTGAGGAGACTATTGGCTAATTGCATGGATTTAGGACTTTTTTTGGTTTTGATTTGGTTTCAGTCACTGGTTGGTAAAGCACCCTTTATTGTGACTGTGTGGAGTCTTAGTCCTGAGATTGGGTACAGGAAAGGTAGGAAGGTGACTAAGAAATGTCTCAGAAGCAGGACCAGCTACATAGTTTATAGGGCCCAGTGCAAAATGAAAATACAGGGCCCCTGTTCAATAATTATTAGGGATTTCAAGATGGTGATAGCAGAGTATTTAAGCATGGGACCTGTCTAAATGTGGGGCCTTGTGTTACACACCCATGAAGCTGCCCATGCCCAGAATAAGGTACCTGTGTGTGTCCTGGGCACACTCTGATATCATGAATGATGATATTCAAGGCCTATTTCCCAGACAATTGCCAGGACTGTGGGCCCTGCCCCTGAGAACTCACTTTCTTATGACAGAATTTTTCTTAATTGCACTGCATGTTTGATGTCATTTGAAAGGTACTTTGCTCTGTTTGGGTAGGGGCAACCTACATTCTAGAGGTGGGAATGGAGAGGGGGCTAAGAAGGAGAAACTTACGACTCTTAGAACCTTACCTTCTTTCTCAGCTGTGTGAACTCAGACAATTTAGATTCTGCCCATCCTAGTTCTTCATCTGTACAATGGAGAGCATGTTATGGACTCCAGAGTGATATAATGAGGTTTATTGGTTAGGGTGCTCTGAGAGACGACCTGGCATGTAGGGGTTAAAAGGAGATCCTCCGGTCCTCCACCCATCCAACAGGTCTCTGGCCAGAACTAAGGGTCATGAAGTCCTCAGAGGAACATGGGCACAACTGCTAAGGACCAACCCTGTTTAGTATGGCTTGTTTCCCTATTTTCTATTATCTGCTCTCGGCACACACACCCATCCTACATCTGTGGAGGTGCTTTTCTCTGCAGGACCCCAGACCCCCTGAGTTGGAGACCTGAACTTCCACAGCAGCCTACCTGGCATCCATCCAGAATTTCCCTCCAGAATTTGGGCAGCTCCCAGCCAGGTGTGAGGAAGAGAAGGCCTGGAGGTGGGTGTGGGAGAAGCCTGTGGGAGGAAAAATAGGAGGAGGGCTGCAAACTCATCCTGACCAATGTTTGCCAACCCTTTCCCAGCAGTCAGTTCATGGCAAGCTTCTCTTCTTCCTACCCCACCCTGGCTCAGACTGAGGTGCTAATTAGCTGTGAAGTGGCAGGCTGCAGGAGAGGGGGAGGGAGCCAAGGGGCCCAAATTCCTTGGCCTAGAGATTTTGGAGTGTGCCGAGGAAATGTAGCTGCTGCCCAGGGCCCATGGAGCTTGTAGGGCAGCCAGGCGGGGCCAGGGGTAATTAGAGCCTAGGGTTTAAGGATGGCTCCAGCCCCACCCAGGGTACCATTGGTGAAGCTTTGCTGATGGTCCAAAGGCAAATTCCTCTCTTCTGTGTGGGGAAGTAGGCAGGGTGAGAGAGAAGCAGAATTTAAAAAGACTTTGGATTAGTTAACATTTTCACTTAGGCAGTAAGTTTCTCTTATCTACTGGGAGAAATAAAGAGTGGAGGGGATGCTTAAGGCCTCGCATTGCTTTCTTTCTTTCTGAAGAATTTGATTTTACATCTTATGCATTAAGTTATACTCGTTCATTGTAGATATCCTAGAAAATACAAGCGTGAAAAAGGAAACAAATGACTTGTATTTCCCATTTTAGAGATACCTGTTGTTAACATTTTGGACTATATCCTCTTAGAGTTTTTTACCTGTGCATAATTATAGTCTCAGTCTCTGTAATTATAGTGTAATCCTGTTGTCAGCTCTTTTTATTTGTTGGCACATCATGGACATCTTTTCATTCCATAAGCATGAATCATGGATTTTTTTTCAATCCTCACCTGAGGATATTTTTATTGATTTGAGACAGGGGCGGAATATCAATGTAAGAGAGAAGCACCAATTGCTTGATTCCTGTACACATTCCGACTGGGGATTGAACCCACAACCTAGGTATGTGCCCTGACCCACAGTCTTTTAGTGTATGGAACAATGCTCTAACCAACTGAGCTACCCGGCCAGGGCCATGAGTTGTTTTTTAATGGCAGGATAGTATTCCAAAGTTTGCATGTACTTAACCTCCTGTTATTGGAAATTTAGGTGGTTCTTTTGTTGAGGCTATTGTTCTTATCAACAACGCTATAGCCTACTGGCTTCATCTTCATGCACATCCTTAATTGTTTCCTCAGAATAAAGCTCTGGATGCATTTCCAGAGGATATGTTTCCATGTATATTTTAAAGGGTTAGATCAGTCATTTGCAACCAGGGGAGACCCCTCCTGGCAAAGGACATTTGGCAATTTCTGGAGACATTTTTAGACATCATAGCTAGAGGAGAGGTTGTTGCTAGTATCAAGTGGATAGAAACCAGGGTACTACTAAACACCCTACAGTTACAGCACAGCCTCCCACATCAAAGAATTATCAAGTCTGAAGCATTAATTAGCACCAAGGTAGAGAAACTCTTAGGTACATGGATTTTCCCCCCTTGGTTTTATTGAGATACATATATATATAATTGACACATAATGTGTAAGTTTAAGATATCTAATGTGTTATTAAGTGTCTGTAATGTTATACTCATAACACATGCTTTATCTCATTATACACACATACATATTAAAATAAAATAAAGAATATGAAAAAAAGATATCTAATGTGTTGATTTGATAAACATTGCAAGATGATTACCACCATAGCATTAGCCAACACCTCCATCCTGTCGCATATCATTTGTGTGTGTGTGGAAGGAACATTTAAGATCTGCTCTCTTAGTAACTTTGAAGTATATGACACATAGACTAGTATTAACTTTATTCATCATGCTTTATATTAGATCCCCAGAATTTGTTAATCTTGTAACTGGAAGTTTGTACTCTTTAACCAGTGTTTCCCTACCCCTCTACCTCTTGGTAACCACCAGTCTACTCTCTGAATGAGTTTGGCTTTTTAAGATTTCACATGTGATATCATACAGTATTTGTTTTCTCTCTCTGACTTATTTTAAGTAGCATAATGCCTTCAAGTCTCATCCAAGTTGTGGCAAGCAGCAATATTTCCTTCTTTCTCATGGCTGGATAATATTCCATCACATACATATGTATTTTTATTCTTGGTAATATTTGTGATGCTGGAACTTCTATGCCTCTGAGGAAAATGAGGTATTCAGTTTAATTGACGCTTACCCAAAACCAACCCAGTCCCATCTTGTCTTCTGCTTGCAGAAGGATTTGTGTGCCCAAGCTGTTTTGGAGTAGGGAAATGGTTAATGTGAGCCACTTGGAACCTGTTCTTGCATCCAGGAGAGAAAGAGGGGCAGGATGCCCTGGGAGGGGGTGCAGAGGAAAAAGAGAGGCAGAGAGAAGGAATGGAAATGGGGTGAGGGTGGGACAGAGCAGTGCTGAACAATGCAGTCCTTGTTGCAATGAAAAGGAGATTGATTGTATGTATTCTTTAGGGACGTGAAGTCCAACTCTGGGCACTGATGACCCAGGCAGGGAGAACACAGGCCACACTGTACAATGTAGGAGGAGGGAGCAGATCAGAAAGCCTCTATTGTCTCCTGTGAAGCTGGCATAGGGAGTGTGAAGTCCTGTGTCTTGGATGCTGGCCAGGGCCTACCCATCAGGAATGAAAAACATCACCCCCCTCACCATATATTACAGTGCTGTGAGATCCAAAACGTTACCCTATTCATGAAGTCTCCTTCTCAGATAAACCTGTGACACTCATTGAAAGTGGTTACTTCATGTATTTATCTTTGGACTGTGTTATACCCATTTATTAATAACACAAATATTTATCAAGCATCTGTTAATGCCAGGCACCATGAGAGTCAGTGAATAAAATAGACAGAGCTCCTGCCCTCATGGAGCATAGAATCAACAATGCCCCAAGAATTCTAAGCACTGTGAAGAAGGACATACAAGGTACTTGGAGCCAATGGGGTGGGGGAGAGGGGTTGGTGTCAGAACTTTTCACAAGAAGAAATGTAAGTCAAGAACTGAAGGACCAGTTTGGAGTTCACCCAAAGTAGAAGAATGTAGAATTTTCTCTGGAAGTATTTAAAAATAGAAACAGTTCTGGTCTCACCAAGGCCATTCCAATGTGTTCATCTATGAAAGAAGGCAACTGGACTAAATATGCATTTAAAAATCAAGGTCCTTTTATTATTATAAATATTTCCATCATATACAAGGTCTGTCCAGAAGATATCCAGCAATGTCATAGGAAACATAGAGACATTTATTGAAAAGATATAAGGTACAAGAAACATTGTACACAGGACAATGATGCTTCAGTCCCCTTTAAAGTAGGCACCTTGAGACCTCACACAGCTTTCCCAGTCACCAGCAGCTGCCCAGTCGTATTTTCCTGAATCTCTTTGATGGTATGAAATCTCTTCCCCTTCAAAGGTGATTTTAGTTTTGGGAAAAGCCAGACATCACAGGGTGTCAAATCTGGGCTGTAGGAGGGCTGAGCTACCTGGGTAATTTGATGTTTTGCCAAAAAACTCAGCAGGAGACATGACACATGAGTGTGTTGTCACGATGAAGCTGCCAGTCACCATTTGCCCATAGCTGCGGCCTTCTGAATCATCAGAATAGTTTCTGTGGAGAAGTGTTCAAGCTTAATGCAGATTTGTTGCTCTACTCACTCAGTCATTTTGACTGTGATGGCCACACAGTACACATGCTCACTCAATTGGAGTCCACCGCCCTCACTGACTAGTACAGTAAAGTTGTCCTTGTTCACACAATATGCATTTCGATCTACTCTCCTCAGCTGCCAGATTACATCCATGCCTCGCAAACCGTTCTCATTATATTAACAATGGCTCGACTTTTTCCGAACAGACCTCATAGAAAGGTGAATGGAATAATATAGCAGATACCTTTATTGCTACCATTCTGGTCCAAGGTACTCTGAATGATTCTCCTCCTACAAAGTCTCCTGACTGTTGTCTATGCCCCTCTTAGTTCATTCAGAATACTACATCTAGAGCGGCCCTGTTAAAATATAGCTCTGAGCATGTGTCGTCTTTGCTCAAAATCATCCTCCAGCTCCCACCTCACTCAGTCTATGTGGTAGAGCCCTACATGGTGGACTCCCCCTGCCTGGTGAGCTGTCTGAGCTCCTTTCTGCTTCATCCTGCTGGAATCCTTGTAGTTGCACAAGCACAGCAGGTGCAGTCCCATTAGAGGCTGTTGTGCCTGGGATACTTCCCGCTTCCCCTCCCAGGTAGCCAGAACAAGACTTGCTTTTTTCCCTAATTTTGAGGTCTTGACTAACTGTCACCTTCTCAGTGAGGTCCTTCTGGAAGACTATGGTAGTAAGCAGAAAAAGAGACCCCCAAATGTCTACATCCTAATCCCTAGAATCTGTGAGTATGTTCCTTTATATTGGGTTGGCCAAAAGGTTCTTTTAGTTTTTTCCATACAATGGCTCTGGTAGTGCTTAGTTGTCTTTAACTTCACTCAAAACAATTTTGTTAGATTGTGTTTTGACAGCTGTCATATCAGTGTGCATTAAAAACCTTATCAAATTTGGTGAATTTTTGTGCAACCATTTTAATATTGAAGATGGAGGTAAATATGCAACATTTTCAGCACATTATGCTTTAGTATTTCAAGAAAGGTAAAAATGCAACTGAAATGCAAAAAAAGAAAACAGATTTGTGTAGTATATGGAGAAGGTGCTGTGACTGATTGAACATGTGAAAAGTGGTTTGCGAAGTTTCTTGGTACTATTGACATTTTGGCCAAATAATTTTTTGCTGTGAGGCTCTTAGGCATTGGAAGATGTTTGGCAGCACCCCTGGCTTCTACCCACTGGAAGCCAATAGTGGGAGATAGCCAGCCAACATACTCAAAATATCCAAATCAATAAAGTTATTGATGAGAATGAAAAAATATGTGTTGTATTTTGTTGAAAAACTAAACAGACTTTTTGGCCAACCCAATACATCAAAAGGGCCTTTGCAGGTATGATTAAGTTGGGGATCTTGAGATGGGGAGACAGACTCTCCTGAATTGTGCAGGTGGGCCCAATGTGATCACATGGGTCCTTATAAGTGAAAGAGGGAGACAGGTAAGTGAGAGTTAGAGAGATTTGATGTGAGAAGGACTCACCCTGCTGGTGCTGGCTTTGAAGATGGATGAAGGGACCATAAGACAAGGAATATGAGCAGCATCTAGGAGGCGGAAAAAGGCAAGGAAGTAGAATCTCCCTTAAAGCTTCCAGAAGGAACAGAGTTCCACCAGCACGTTGATTTTAGCTCAGTGAGACCATGTTGAACTTTTAATATACAGAAATTTAAGATAAATTTGTGTTGCTTTAAGTCACTAAGTTTGTGGCAGAAATAGGAAACTAATGTAACCAGTGTTTTTAAAATTGCACCCCATTTTGCATCTGGCAGTCCCTGTTCCCCATCTTTGTTGTATTTTTTTCTATAGCACTTATCATCAGTGAATATATATTTTACTTACTTTGTTTATTGTCTGTCCTACTCCCTTTACCTTTAAGAATGTAAGCTCTGTTAGGACAAAGATATTTTCCTCTTTTGTTCATTGTTGATTTCTAGAAGAGTGCCCAGGACGCAGTATGTGTTCAATAAATGTTTGCTGAATGAATGAATTTTTGTACCCAACAACCAGTTTTGTCATCCATTCGTTGCTTCATTCAACCAATTGTGTTCATGTTATGACCTGGGAACTTAGAGGCTATGGAGATGGGTTCTTGACCTTGAGGAGATAACTAACTGGGGACAGAGACAGGCTCACACATATCTGTGATAAAAGGTAGTAAGTGCTATAGTTGAAGTGATTTACTAAGTGCTGTAGAAAACTCAAGGAAGGAATTTGATACATTCATGGTATAGTCCAATAATTCATTCAATAGATACTTTTTGAGCCTCTACCTTGGACCAACCCCTGTGTGGTAAGTTTTGAGAATAGAGCAGTGACAAGACAGACATGGACAGTCTCCAGAAGGACATTCAACAAATCGTTACCAGGGTGATGGGGATAGTGAAGGAGAGATACAGGGGGTGCCAAAAGAATGAGTTCATGAAGATAGGATTGGCACTCCAAATAGAGGGAATGACAAATTAGCAAAGGTAGTGTGAAGGCTTTGTGTGTTCAAGCAGTGGCAGGTGGTTTGGTCTGGTTCCAGACACAGGGTGTGGAGTAAAGTGAAACCATAAAAAAAGGCAAAGGCCGGACATTGAAGAGCATGTCATATTAGAGGTTGGATCTGGTCTTCAGGATGTGATCATTAAAGCCATGAACAATGGGAACCACTGAAAGAGTTTTAAGTAGTGGAACCATATGACTACAATTAAAAAGATACATAGTGGTAATGTGGAAGATAGACTATAGGAAATGGAAAATGGAAGAAGGAAAACTAGATAGGAATCATGATGAGTATCTTCTGTTTGTCCATCTAGATCCATTCTCCATCCCTCCCCATCATGCTTGAAGCTCTGGAGACTGAGTTGGATGAACTACACCAATGGCTTCTGGTGCACTTGCAAAGCCCAGAGGGAGGAGAGAGAGGTCAGGGTATTTAGTTTTATGGCTCTCTCTCTGTTGGACTGCAAAATGGACAAAGCCAAGTTTCTCCCTGTAAGGCCACAGCACATCAGGCAGCTCCTTTCCTAGTCTACATGGGATCTCATCCTCCAAAAGGCTAGCCTGGGCTTCCTTGCATGGAGGCAGAGAAACTTAGTTTCTTTTCTTTCCTGCCTGAAGTGTCTCCTGTCTTCCAGTGGGTTCCTCTAGAAACAGACCCTCAGAGAAAGATTGGAGTACAAATAGTTTATTTGGGAAGTCATCCCAGGAAGTAGAGAGAAGTGAGATAAGGATGAGAAAGGATTCAAACCATGGTCTCTTAATTTGGTTACGAACATGGCCACTTGGGGCTCAGTCTCTCTGGTAACATGTGGGAGATGAGAACCTGGTTTAGAGGGTGAGGAAGTGGGAGTATGTATCCACCACACTGCCCATCATTGGCCGAGGGATACTGTCAGGGGCATTAATGTGCAGCACCTCTATTCTGCTTCCCGTGCTGCGAAAAGCTCCCTGCGGAGAATCAGAGGAGTTTGCAGGAAGAAGCCACTGATGACATGTGCGAATGGTGAGAGCTAAGGGGACATCTGCGGATTACTGACAGTGTCGGCTCTGCTGTCATCTCACTGGACGAACATTATGAATTCTCACATTTATTCTCACAATTCCTTCTACTTTGCAAAGATTTTACTGAGGAAGGAGAGTTGGGGGTTGGTGCGGAGTGATGTCCCACTAAAGGGCGGGGCTTCCTGAGGAGCGGCTCCGGAAGCGAAGGCCAGGCCGGGAAACCATGCAGGCCGAGGGCCGGGGCACGGGCGGCGTGTCCGGGGATGCCGGAGGCCAGGGCAGTCCGGGTGACTGTGGCAGCTCGGGTGGCTCTGGAGGCCACGAGGGCCCCCGTCGAGGCTGCACGGGAAAGGCCAGGGCCCTCGCGCGGGCTCTCCACGCCCCAGGGCCCAGTGGGCCCGCAGCCGGAAGGCCAGGAGGACAGCCGCTCCAGTTGTATCCTACTTCCTCCCTGCGGGGTGGCCGGGCGAGGCGGCGCGACGGGAAGAGGGGGCGACAGGGAAGAGGAGCGTGGAGGTGGGAGAGGGGCCCAGAGTGGCCGAGGGGATGGGCCGGTGGCCGCTAGCTGAGGTGGTGGGGTATGGGGGAGGCAGCCTGAGGGACCGCAAAGGAGGGGGCAGATTTAAGGGCATTGAGACCGTCGTGAGTGGCCTGTGGGGAAACGAGCAAAGCCGGCATTGGGTGATGCCTTAACCGAATCTCCACCAGCTCCCTCACAGTGCCGTTCCCATCATTCCTGGAGGCAGAGATGGCCCGCCAGTTCCTGGCCCCGCATGCCCGAGCCCGCGGCGGGGCGGCTGTGAAGGAGCTCACAGTGTCTGGCAGTCTTCTGATGATGTTAGTTCTAAAGAGGGCCAAGGTGGGAGGTGGGGGGTGGCAGATGGCTAGGGCTGGTCTCCGGAGGGGACTATAGTGGCGAATTGGAGACCCCAGAGTTCAGGTCTAAGGAGGTCCTCACAGTGTCCTGGGCCTGTCATCTTCCGAGGGGGCAGAGAGAGCTCCGTACCGAGCTATCGTATTTAACTAGATTTTCTTTTCCCCCTCATTTAGCCGACTGACTGGTGAAGACCCTGTTGAAATCCGAAATTCTATCACTTCATGTCTCCACGAGCTTTCCCTGTTGGTTTTTCCCTCATGTTTTTTCATTGAGTCCACATTGGAAAAAGGGGGCTAAGACGAACCTAGAGTGAGAGCCTGTCTAGGCAGTGCACCCTTCCCTTGGGCACTGATTCCTACAGAAGTTGCCACTTTATTATGGGGGTCAAACTGTTTGCTTGTGCTGGCCCTTCTGCACCCTCAACTATATCGTTTCACTGTTACTGAATGGAGGAGTCCTTAATTGTTTGTTACAGCAGAAAATAAAACTTACCTGCTAAAAAAAAATGCAATTGACTGACTGCTTTCTGTGATCACTGTGGGTGGGTGAGGTCTCTAGAAATTCAGTAGCTTTCTTGAGGTACTCTAGAAGCATAGTAAGAGCAGCCTAAGAGCTGTGAACAGGGGTTAAGCAGACTCTCAGCTGCAGCTCTTCAACCTTTAGGCTTTCAGGTAGTCCTGCTCTGAAAAACAGCAAGGAGAAAGGGGGACAGGGGAAGAGAAAATTACGTGGAGGAAAATGTCGCATATGTTCTCTGTTATATTTGGATATGACAGGAAGTTTATAATAAAGGTACAGGATGGACATACATTCATTTCAATTAGGTTATTTTTTTCTGATCATTTTTGGAAACTTTCTATTTTTATATGATTTCAAACTTACAGAAAAGTTGCAAGAATAATACAAGGGCCTCCCGTATACTCTTTACCAAGATTGAACACATGTTTATCTTGCCTCCCTCTTCTGCCCTGTAGTGCATATATATAAGTACATATTTTTTAAAAACCACTTGAGAATAACCTGGATTCTGTGGCTGGTATGGCTCAGTTTGTTAGGTGTTGTCCCACAAACCAAAAGGTCACAGGTTTGATTCCCTGTCAGGGCACATGCCTGGGTTACAGGTTCAGTCCCCAGTCAGGGCATATACAAAAGGCAACCAGTCAATGTTTCTCTCACATTAATGTTTTCTCCCTCTCCTTCTCCCTACCTTCCCCACTCTCTACATGTCCTCGGGTGAAAATTTAAAAAACAATTACCTGGAGAAATTCAACCTTTTTACCATTAAATACTTCCATATGTATTTCCTAAGAACAAAGATGTTTTCTTATGTAGCCATAGTCAGTTATTTCTGAGCATTTTTAATTGCTTGTACAGTATTTTCTAGGTGACTTCCTACCACAGGAAATTCTTCACCAATAAAACATATGCCAAAATGGATTAAATTGGTGCATGTGTAAAGTTTCCCCAGTGGGATACTGAAACACAGGTTAAGGTTCACAGACCTTCCAAATTCTATTGATTCTATTTCAATCTTAAAAAAAAAAACCAATCTAATCTCTAAAGTGGTGAAACATTTATGAGTCTTGGGAAACATTGCCTACTTGGTTAATATCCTTTTCCCTTGATAGTCTGCTTCAGTGCAACGGTATTTTATTAATTTATTAACCATCACATTCTTATTAAGAGACAGTGTTGGAGCTGGAAATGATCTTAGAGATTCTTCTACCCCTATTTACATTTAAGCAAACTGGGGACCAGAAACATATTGCCTTAACAGTTTCAGGACAGTGGTTGGGACTGGAGCACAAGGATCTTAACTCTAAGCTCGGAAGGCCCTTCAGAGAGAATCAGTCTGATGTGTATAAGGAGAGCCTATGGGGCTCCTTGGGACCAAACAGGATCCAAGGCAGGTATGATGAGTGGGAAGAGTAAGACCCTAGTCTTCAACCTCCAGCCCCCATCAGATAGACCTGTTTTTTCCTGTTTCATGTATTGAGCTTCTCCATATGATTTTCTGTGAAGAAAGGGCCTTGCTACCTGAAAACAAATTAGGCCAAGAGAGGTTTAATATGGACTCAGTATTACCCAGCAAGTTGATTCCAGAGCTGGGTTCAGGAACTGAGCCTTCTACCACTGTCTAATGCATAGTTCCACCTCCACCCCACAAATCCTCCTGTCATTAATCTTGTTTCAACTCTTCTTTCAAAGGGAAAATCATTGCCCTTGGGGAGCAAGGAGCAAAACTACTTTTTTTAAAAAAAAAGATTTATCTTATCAAAGGATGACTTCATTTTTCCAAGTTTTACCACTCATTCTCTTCCATATGTACCTTCACTCTTACATGTACTTGGACACCCATGACATTCATCTTGACTCAGGACACTAATCTTACTTCCCCCACGTTATCACAGTATTTTCATACTAATATGCTCAATTACTGATAATTTGTCTTCACCTTTCACCAACTAGCTTTATGAAAGATGACATCTTATTTTTCATTACCTCATTCTTCCTATATTTATTGGTCAGACCTTTAATTTTTACCTAATAGAGAATATTATTCCTTATTTAAATTGTTATCGTAATAGTTATTTTAGCCAATGTTATTTTTTCTCAGTGAGGCAATAGGGTTTCCAACTTGCCAGACTACTTCTACATATAGTAGACTTTAATGTCCAAAGGACTTAGTTTCCTAGTACATGTCCCTTGACAAGTCTTAAGTCTTAATTTTCTCATCTGTAAATGTAATGATAATTATAGTATTTACTTTATTGCTGTGTTATACTACAATTCATTTAAAAAGTACTTAGAAGAGCATGGTATATAATGAGTATTCATTAGTTATTATTTATTTATTTATTAAATTTATTGAGATGACATTGGTTAATGAGATCATATAGGTTTCAGGTATACATTCCTATGATACACTGTCTGTCTATTGCATTGTGTGTCCACCACCCAAAGTCAAATAATCTTTTGTCACCATGTATTTGGCCCCTTTTGTGCTTTATAGCTCTCCCTTTCCTTCTGGTAATCATCATACTGTTGTCTGTGTCTATAAGTTTTGATTTTATATCCCATATATGAGTGAAATCATATTGTTCTTAGCTTTTTCTGACTGATATTTCTCTTATTATGATATTCTCAAGGTCCATCCATGTTGTTGCAAATAGCAGTATTTCATCTTTTTATGGCTGGGTAGTATTCCTAGTATATAGGTACTACATCTTCTTTATCTGATCATCTGTCAAAGGGCACTTTGGTTGTTTCCATGTCTTGGCTACCATGAATAATGCTGCAATGAACATAGGGCTTCATATATCTTTGTGAATAAATATTTTCAAATTTTTCAGGTAGATACCCAGAAGAGGTCCGAGGTCATATGGTAACTCTATTTTCAGTTTTTTGAGGAGCCTACATACTGTTTTCAATAGTGCCTGTACTAGTTAACATTCCTACCAGCAGTGGATAAGGGTTTTTTTCTCCACAACCTCTCCCAGCACTTGTTATTACTTGTATTGATGATAACAGCAATCCAATTAAAAAATGGGAAGAGGACCTGAATAGATACTTTTCTCAAGAAGGCATTCAGATGGCCAACAGCTATATGAAAAGATGCTCAATTTCACTCAAAACTACAATGAGATACCACCTCACACCTGTTGGAATGACTAGTTTTTATTTTTATATAGTAGTTTTGGGTTAATCTCAGCCAAATAAATGAAAGAGATCTAATCTCTAACATCCAGGGCTTTAATTCTCTTGGAAGGTTGGCAGTTGGATTATATAATATACTTGAAATTATTTTTCCCTTCAAAAGTGACTCTGAAGATATAGCAATAGAAATTATTCAAAATAAAGTGCACGAGCACACATACACACACATACACACACACAAAAAAAAAACTGAAAGAAATAAAGGAACAGCATCAGTGAGCTCTGAGACAACTTCAAGTGGCCTAATAAAAGGGCAACTGGAGTTCACAAAGTAGGGATGGGGAAGAAAAAAAAATCAAAGAAATACTGGCCAAAATTTTTCAAATTTGATCAAAATGAAAAAATCAATTGATTCAAGAAGCTCAACACACAGCAAGCTCAAGAAGTATGAAGAAAAAAACCTATACAAATATCAAAATGATATTTCTTAAGACTAATGAGAATCTTAAAAGCATCTGGAGAAAAATAGCACATATCACCTACAGAGAAACAAAGACAAGGATAACAGCAAGCTTCTGTTGAAAGCGACGCAAGACTGAAAGACAGTGGAGCAATGTCTTTAAAGCACTGAAAGAAAAAAATACCCATTGAGAATTTTGTATTGAACAAAACTATCTTTCAAAAACGAGGATAAAATGCTTTTTGATGTACAGAAACCAAGAGAATTCATTGCCAGCAGACCTGCACCTAAATAAATGTTAAGGAAATTCTTTACTTAGGAAATCTACCAACAGAAAGTCTTGATCAACATAAAGGAGTAAAAGGCATCCAAAATGGTAAATACATGGATAAATATAAAAACCTTTATTTCTTATTTAAAAATATCTTTAAAAGATGACCGTTTTAAGCAAAAATAATGGCAATGCACTTTGTGGTTTAAAATATGTAAAAGTAAAATATAGGAAAATCATTGCACAAAGGCCATGAGGGGGAAATGAAATAGACTGTTCTAAGATTTTTATATGACATGTGAAGTGGTATAATATTACTTGAAGGTAGATAATGATAAGTTAAATGTGTATACTGTGAACACTAAAGCAACCACTAAGCAAAACCAAACAGTTATCACTAATAAGCCAAATGAGGAGATAAAATGGAATGAGGGAAATGTTCAATTAATTCAAAGCAGGCAGAAAAAGATTAAAAAGAGAACAAAGAACAGTTGGACAAATAGAAAATAAATAGCAAAATGGTAGAGTCAACCAGCCCTATTTTAACAGCACCAACAGCACTAAATGGTCTAAACCAGACCGTCCAATAGAACTTTCTGGCAATGTCCTTTATCTGTAGTCTCTAATACCTAGTCGCATGCTCCTGTTGAGCTTTTGAAATGTAACTCATGAGCTGAATTTTAAACTTTTAATAATTTAAATTAAAATAGCCACATGTAGTTAGTGGCATGTTGGACAGCACAGTTCTAAATACCTGATTTAAAAGGCAAAGATTAGATTGTCATATTGGCTAAAAAGTATAACCCAACTATATGCTGTCAAAAGCAAACTCTGACTATAAAGATAAATTGATTAAAAAAGAATGGAAAAAGATATTTCATGCAAACATTCCCCAATAAAGATTGATACATTAGCCCTGGCTGCTGTGGCTAAGTGGATTGACTGCTGGCCTGCAAAGCAAAGGGTCGCTGGTTCAAATCCCAGTCAGGGCACAAGCCTCAGTTGTGGGCCAGGTCCCCAGTAGAGAACATGTGAAAGGCAACCACACACTGATGCTTCTCTCCCTCTTGTTCTCCGTCCCTTCCTCTCTAAAAAGTAAATAAATAAAATCTTTTAAAAAAAGATTGATATGTTAATAGCAAAGTAGGTATCAAGAGGACTTAACAACTCTTCTGAAGACAAACATTTTTATTTAGTCATCCTTGGTATTATGTTGGTGGTGGTGGCACAGTGGAGGAAAAAATGGCAATGTGTTAGTTTGCTAGCGTTGCCATTACAAAATACCATAGCCTGGGTGGCTTAAATCACAGAAATTTATTTTCCCACAGTCCTGGAGGCTGGAAGTCCAAGATCTGGTCATCATAGGGCTGGGTTTTCCTGAGGCTTGTCCTTGGCTTACAGATGGCCACCTTCTTGCTGCCTCTTTACATGGTCATCTCTCTATGCACATGCACCCCTGGGTGCCTTTCTGTGTGTCCAAATTTTCTCTTATAAGGACACTGGTCATATTGTGTTAGGACCTGCTATAACAGCCTCATTTAACTTAGTTATCACTTTCAATGCCCTATCTCCAAATACAGTTATATTGTGAGGTCCTGGGGATTAGGTCTTCAACATATGAATTTGGAGGAACACAATATAACCCATAAAATCCAGGGGCATTATTTATCACAAATGTCCTCCCAACAACAGTGTCTCTGGTCTTCTATGGGGCAGCATATTTGTCGAGCACACAGTGCCATCCCTGGCCTATGATGCCTGTGACACAAGAGGCAGGGCTAAGGTTGTGTGGTTATGGTTTACCTCTTAAGAGAGTCATGGAGGAAGATAGAATGGGGAGGAAGGGAATTATATCCACCCACAATGTTGTATGGCTTGTATTGTTTTTCTGTTGAACATTCTGACAACAAATTGTGCCTCTTGCTATATCTTTTTTTTTTTTTAATTGAAGTATCACTATATACAGGGTGGGGCAAAAGTAGGTTTACAGTTCATATGGAAAATAATATAACTAATAAATAATAATATAAGAATAAACTCTCTTTTTCCATACTAATAACTGTAAACCTACTTTTGACTGTCCCTGTATTTTTCCTTTTGAATTAATGAAAGGAAAACTTTAAGTAAACAATGTTGTTTCTCCTGACATCCAGAAGAACTAGTGGAAAATGCTGACCCTTCCAGTAGCCCATCAACTCTTCCCATCCATGACAACCTGCCTCTTGTTACTATGACTACACTGATTTTCAACTAATGCAGAGGTGCTAGTCCTAGCTTGACTTTGATGAATGTTGGGAGACTGGAGCTAGTTGGCTCCCAAGGTGAGGTTTGAAATTTGGAAAAGAATAAAAAGGAGGAGGCTGCAGGAAGTTCCTGTGGAAGTGAAGGTTTCATGGGCCCTGAGCAACATGATCTGTAACAGAAGTTAGAGCAAGTCTATAGAACAATTTAAAAACAGATGGGTTTCCTGAAATCACTACTGTGTTTCCATGGCAACACTTCAGCTGATTCTCTTGGTTGCTACAAAGTGTACTGTATGTACAAAATCTTGATGTCAACTACAGGGAGAGGACCCACAACAGGATAAATCAGACTAACCTTAGAAAGAAGACAAAATTTGGGATAGGTATTAGGGCCCTAGGAAGATTCTTCTGAGAGTCAGGCCTCACACTGCCATCAAAAGTCACACGTCCAATGATTTTTAGGGAATGGTAGGAGCAGTTCTTTGGTTGCAATGGCGGTGACGCCTCCCTTGCTGCCTCTAGGCTTTGATAACCAGAGGACATCTTGCCAACCTGTAACTCATTGATTTGATAAAATATTCATAGAGCACCTAGCACTGAATTCTGTCAAAAGTATCCATCACGTTGGTTAAATGCATGCCTGTCACAATGAATGTAAATTGCTTGCATTTCTGTGATAGATCTGTAACAATAGAGGCTAATATCATCCAAATCATCAAATGGACAATGTCTTCTTTTCACCCACACTCTTGTTGCGTGTGTGTGTGTGTGCGCGCACTTAGGGCACTGTGTTAGGTGTTGAGGTTATGAAAAGGAATGAAAGCAGGCACAGGTTCTGCCCTTGGTGGCTTACAGTCTGGGGAGGAGGGGTGATAAGCATTGGCATGGGAAGAATAAATGCTAATACAAGGTGGCATATCCTCCAAATTAATGGTACAGACAATAAGCTTCATAGGAATTCAAAAGGGCATCCTTCCTTCCACTGCTGGGGTGATCAAGGAGAGGGTCATGGAGGGGGTGGGACTTGAGCTGAGCAGGAATGAGGGCAGGGAGGGTAACAGGACCATGAAAACCAGTAAGTGAGGAAAGGAGCAGAAATACTGAGACAGAAATGAGTGTGGGTGGTTGTTCAGGGGAAAGCAGTAGAGTTATTTGAGAAGGGGGGTTAATGACACAGAGATTGAAAAATAAATTAATCAAGGGAGAGTTGGGGGCTCAGGATATCAGGATTGTGAAGCGCATGGCAGGAAGTTTAGACTTTATCATGTAGGTAGCAAAGGAGTGTGAAATGTTTTATTTTTATTTCATTTTTCTTTTTTTAAGTATTTTATTGATTATACTATACAGTTTTCCCAACTTTTTCCTCTTTATCCCCTCTCTGCCCTGCACCTCCAACCCTCTAGCATCCCCCCACTTAGTTCATGTCCATGTGTTATATATATAAGTTCTTTGAGTCCTCTGTTTCCTATACAATTTTTTATCTCTCTCCATCTATTTTATGCCTACTAATTATGCTTCTTCTTCCCTGTACCTTTTCCCCCCTATTCCTCTCTTCCCCCTCCCCACTGAACTCCCTCTGTGTGATATCTATTTCTCTGATTCTGTTCCTGTTCTGGTTGTTTGCTTAGTTTTTGTTTTCATTGTTTTTCTTTCCTTTTAGGTTCATTTGTTGATAGTTGTGAGTTTGTTGTCATTTTACTGTTCATAGTTTTTATCATCTTCTTTTTCTTAGATAAATCTTTTTAACATTTCATATAATAAGGTTTTGGTGATGATGAACTCCTTTCACTTGACTTTATCTGAGAAGCACTTTATCTGTCCTTCCATTCTAAGTGATAGCTTTGCTGGATAGAGTAATCTTGGATATAGGTCCTTGCCTTTCATGACTTCAAATATTTCTTTCCAGCTCCATCTTGCCTGCAAGGTCTCTTTTGAGAAATCAGCTGATGGTCTTATGGGAACTCCTTTGTAGGTAACTGTCTCCTTTCCTCTTGCTGTTTTTTAAGATTCTCTCCTTATTTTTAATCCTGGGTATCTAAATTATGATGTGTCTTGGTGTGTTTCTTCTTGGGTCCAATTTCTGTGGGACTCTTTGAGCTTCCTACACTTCCTGGAAGTCTATTTCCTTCACCAGATTGGGGAAGTTTTCCTTCATTATTTTTTCAGATAAGTTTTCAATGTTTTGCTCTTCCTCTCATCTTTCTGGCACCCCTATGATTTGGATATTGGAGCGTTTAAAGTTGTCCCAGAGGTTCCTAAGCCACTCCTCATTGTTTTGAATTCTTGTTTCTTCATTCTGTTCCAGTTGAATATTTATTTCTTCCTTTTGTTTCAAATTATTGATTTGAGTCCCGGTTTCCTTCTCTTCATTGTTGGTTCCCTGTATATTTTCCTTTATATCATTTTGTGTAGCCTTCATTTCTTCCTTTATTTTGTGACCAAACTCAGTCATTTTGTGAGCATCCTGATTACCAATGTTTTGAACTTTGCATCTGATGGGTTGTCTATCTTCTCATTCTTTTTCTGGAGTTATGATCTGTTCTTTCATTTGGACCATATTTCTTTGTCACAGCACACTAGTTACATTGTAAGGGGCGGGGCCCTAGGTTGTCGCTAGGAAGGCAACCTACTTCTCTTCGTTGTGGTATTATATGTGAGGGAGTGGTAGAGAGGGAATGATGCCACTTGCTTGGCTCTTGCTCCACTTTCTGTCACTTCCCTCAGTTCCCACAGGCGGATCATGCCCTTTCAGGTGCTGATTCCCAGGTGTGTGTGTGTGTGTGTATTCCAGGACCCTGTGGGCTTCTCCAAGGGACTCTCCTGTGAGACTGGGAGTTTCTCCCACTGCTGCAGCCCTCACAGATTTTTACAGCCAGATATTTCGAGTCTTTAGTTTCCTGTGCTGAAATCCTGGGTTCTGTGGCCTGTCTCGCTCCCCAGTTGTTCCTCCTGGCTTATCCATGAACGAATATGGGACCACCCTGTCCTCCAGGCGGCCCCACCTCACCCACATCATCTACTGCCTTGCTGCGTGTCCTCTCTGCCCCTTCTACCAGTCTGGATGAATGTTTCTTTAACTCCTTGGTTGTTGGACTTCCATACAGTTTGGTTTTCTGGCAGTTCTGGTTGTTTTTTGTTTTTAAATTGGTTGTTATCCTTCTTTTGGGTGTGCAAGAAAGCAAAGCATTTCTACTTTGCCCTCCATCTTGGCTGGAACTCCTTTTTTATATTTTTGGTTTTTTACAAAGTAATGCTGTAGGATTCTTAATCTGGCAGCCTTATATAAGATTGTTTGAAGAAGGGAAGAAAGGACCAGAGAGACTGGATGGGGTTAGGATAGAGGTTGAGGGAACGAAAGAAAGGGATGAGTGGATGGAATGGATGAACCTCAGATACTGAGAATAGACTGTAACTGATCAGATCTAACAGAAGGCGAAGGAAGGTGTAATCTGGGTCAATAAGAAAGAAGTTTATTTAGACCTTTAAAAGAAATGATGCCAACTGAGCCCTGTGGTAATCAGAAAGATAAGAGGAAAATCCTTGCCCTTAAGTAACTCACAGCCTAGTAGAAGACAAACATGATTATAGATGTTGGGCTAGAAGCATGTACTGAGTGCAATGAGGGGCTCACTGGAGAGGAAGACGGAGGTTGTCTTTATAACAGGCAATGTTGAGCTGACTATTGAAAGCAGGCTTGTTTGAGAAGAAGCAAGTTAAGGGTTATATCTGACTTCAGAGTTTAGTATGAGGTGGGAAGAACACCTAAGTGGGAAGCATTCATTCATTTGATTCATTCTAATGTTGAGACCCCTATATGAGGCTATCTCAGGGCAGGAACTCAAAAGAAATGAATAAGGCTCACTCCCTGCTCTCAAGGAACGCCTCCCTAGTGGGGGAAAGACAGCTCTCATTCCAGCATTCAAAGGTATGTGTTTAGACCTCCTCTACTCACCAGGTGCTAGCCCTGGGAATGCAGGAATAGAATGGACTAAATATCCTCCTCTCATGGAGGCCACATTATTGTTAAGAACTTACTGACATAGGCAGAATTAGGCTATGTAACAAAAGACAAGTTTGAGGAAAAGACAGGTTTGAGTATAGAAAAAAGAGCAGTGAGTTCTGCTGGACCTACCTGGGAGGACCATGCTGTGGGGAAGCACGAGACAATTGACTCACTGAACAGCAATTGGAGATGTCAGTTGGGAGCTGGGGTGAAGGGTCAGGTCAGGCTGCAGGATGCGCCCAAAGTTTCACGTGTGCCTTATGACTGTGAGGTGATGTGCTTGTGTTTCACCCAGGAGGCATCTCTGTAGTGGTGACAGCTAATGCCAGGCACTTGTGACCATGGTGTGTTTTTTGGCTGCCAGGACTCCCTCTTGGTGGAGCCAGTCTGTCAGCCTTCTTTTCTGGGCTGTACACATGCTGGTTCTTCTCACTGATTGCTCGAATGCTGATGGAGCCACCGTGACCCAGTGAGCAGTTCGTTCACCTGCTCCAGGCCCTCATGCACAGAGCCCACGTCCCAGCCAGCAATACCCAAATCCTGTCACACTGATCCAGGGCTTATTTACTGATGTCACAGAGTCTCTGGGAAGAGAGTAGGTGTTACAGGTTGAATTCTGTCCTCCACAAATTTATATGTTGAAGACATAACCCCTAGTACCTCAGAATGTGACTGTATTTGAGACAGGGTCTTTCCAAAGTAGTAAAATTAAAGTGAAGTCATTAGGGTGGACCCTAGTCAAGCATAACGGGTGTCCTTGGAAGGTGGAAATTTGGACATAGATACACATACAGGGAGAACACCGTGTGAAGATGAAGGCAGAGATCGGAAGTGATGCTTCTATAAGCTAAAGAATGACAAAGATTGCCAGCAAACCAGAACACTAGAGGAGAGGCCTGGAACAGTCTCCCTCAGAGTCTGCAGCAGGAACCAACCCTGCCAGCACCTTGATTTCAGGCCTCTAGCCTCCAGAGCTGACACAATAAATTTCTGTTGTTCAAGCCATGTGGTGTGTGGTACTTTGTTATGACAGCCCAAGCAAACTAATACAGTGGGTCAGTAACTCTCAAGTCTCTCAATTCAGGAGCCTGTGGAACCCATTGCCGCTGCTGGTGCCCTAGGCTACACTGTCATAGTCAGATCCCTTCCCCATGCTGTTGAACTCAGTATTTTTGTTCTGTGGTCTGAGAGCCTCGGTCAGAAGTTTAATTATGGCTGATTGGCTCTCAGCTCCTTCAGAGAAGCAGTCAACATACGTGTATGTCCAACTTTCCCAGCTCCTTTGTTTTTCTGAGGATGCTCATGACTAAAAGTAGGGGAGCCTCTGCACATGCCCTGCTGGATAAGTGATAGATTTGTGAGGAGATCAGTTAATGAAGAAAAACTCAGTATGTGTTTGTGGTGGTGTTTGGCAAGATTTACAAGGTTATATAGAATTTTAAGGAGCCAAGAGTTTTCACTCAAATTCCTGGCATGAAGAGCAAAGAATAATTTCCAAGTACCGTTGCCAGCAGTGGATTCTGCTGGGGCTGAGGGGCAAGGAAGTTATGGAAACAGAGATTAGTCAGGCAGGTGCTCTGGGCCAACTGTGGAGTAATACCCTGTTGTTAGAAAGAGCTCTGGCAGAGCTTAACTCTGGGAAGTTGGTTTCCTGCAGTGACTGGCAGGAGGATCCAGATTCTGTTGGCTGCTCCCCGTCTCTCTACACCTTGGCTTCTGAGGAGTGAACAGCTTGTTCTGGATTCACTGTCAGCCTCCAGAATCCTCCAGAATGTCTCCACTTGCTTCTCACAGGGCCATGCTCACTAACCTAGACTCTTAGGAATGGGGCACAGTTACCAGATGATTCAGCTATTTTTTTTTTACTTTCTTGAAGTCTCAGAGCAGGCAAATGAACATCATATCCAAGACTATCTTGGCTTATGCATTAATGAATTCTGCCTATAAAAGTGTTTGAAGCTCATGTCCATACGTTCTAAAAATATTTGCATCTTGTTGGTATTTTTCATTTGTCAGGACTTTCCTCGCCTGAAATTTGTATATGTGCTCAGGATGTGTGAGCTATTGAGCTAAAGATGGTGTTAATTTTGTTCATTCTTCACAATCTTTGTGATGGAGTACCTGCAGTCATTCATTCCCATTTTACGGATGAGACTCTGCAGAATCAGTGATTTGATGAAGGTTGTCTAACCAGTAAATGCTAGGACCAGGATGTGTATGCAGCACTGTGACTCCAGAGTACACGTTCTTAATTGCAGCACTCCACAGTCATCAATTTGGACTTTAATACCTGTGAGGGGGTATAAATGTACTTGGGATGAGTCCTGTCCTCGAGCTCCAGAGAACTGCAAGATGACTTGGGTGTGGGGCAGGAGAAATGCACAGGGCTTTGGGAACCCAGAATGAGAACTTTGCCTGGGGTTGGGTTCTGGGGAGCTGTCTGAAGGGGATGATACATAAGTTGGGACTTACAGGACTTCTCCACAGAGAATTCACACAGGCAGGGTCAGGGAGGCTTGAGAGAGAGAGCTGGGGAGTGAAGCGCAGATTAGTGTGCGTGGGGTGAAAGGAAAGGAGATAGGAGAAGTGGCTGAAAGTGAAGATGGAGAGAATACGGACAAGGAGAGCAAGGGGGAAGAAGTTGTATCAGTTCAGGGAAGGGATGGTGAGGGCCACAAGCAGGAAAGGGAATGGCGGAGAGGATTTTGAATTTGAAAGTCCTGATGGCTGAGTAGATGTGGGGTTGGTGAATAGGAAGTCTTAGCATACACTGAGCCCTTAATATGTACCAGGTATGGTTCTAAATGTAGGACATATTTTAACTCATTTACTTTCACAGCAGCCTTAAGAGGTTTTCCAGATGAGGAAGTTGAGGCACAGAGAGGCTAAGTGACTTACTTGGTCCCAGGGCTCTCTCATGGCTAGCAAGTGACTGAGACTCCGTCAGGTAGTCTGGCTCTGTCACCTTCTCTGTTCTTCACCTTGCTGCTCCTCTCCTGAATGGACCCAGGGGGCGGGGGAAGGCGTCTAGTGAGCCCACCACCACCACTGCCTTCGCTGCCAGTGACCAAGTGGACGGTGATGCCACTACCGTGGATTTTGGGAGGGAGTGAAGAAAGATATCAGCTCCTCATTGTAGTGTTTGGTGTGAGGTGCTTGTGGAACACCCAGCTCATGCCTGTGCACTCCTGGAGCCACTGGTCACTGAGCCTCCGGCCTCCTGCACCTGCACTAAATCCTTATACCTAAACGTAAATCCTTTTATATTTAGATGACACATTGATAAGAAAAAAAGGTTGGTGGTACAGGGTCTAAAATCTCTCATGATCTAAAATGATTTCTCTCTTTTTCCGGTCTGCTAACTGGATGGCAGATTAAAATGTGAGGTTTGACACGCAAAGAAAATAATGTAGCTGTGCTAGCCTTCAGTGTCTCAGGCAGTGAAAGTTAACATTGTATAACACATTTGGAGACTTGTCCTTCTAAGGGTGGCCAGACAAATATGATTTGCAGGGTTAGGCTTTGAGAAATGAGCAGAAGAAATAAAATAACAGTAGAGATAACACTAAAAAATGTATCTGATGGTGTTAAGCAGTCCTGTTTGATTACATTGTTTAATATTGCCTCCTCTTTTGCTTGTTTGATCGAGGGATTTTGATGTGTTGGACAGGTTCTCCCAGTGAAATCTGGAAGTTCCACACCCACCTTCTCCTTTCCTGGGCCTTTAATTGGCCCTTTCCACCCATATTTCTCACGTTAGCTGCATGATTCAGTCTGGCTATGGACTCATTTCTGAGATCTGAAGGTAAAGCTAAGACCAGGTCTTCCCCTCCAGCCTACCTGAGGGTCCTCATTACCCTTACTCAGACCCCCCAGCACCTTCTGTTTCAGTCTCTGCCTCTGTCCAGGTTAGGGGTTTGGTGTCTTACTGCAATGGCTCCTCCATGCAGAGCCTTCCAAAGGCCTCTTCTCAGTTCTGTGTCCTGCTCTTCGAGGCTTGTCATTTCTGCCAGTGTAAGAAGTGAAATATAGGTCAGCCTCACAGATCCCAGTGTTAAAAATAAAAGCTTCCTCCCCAGGCTTTGCAGGTTTGTAGATTGGCTTGGGTTCCCCCTTCCAACAACCCTACTTTCTAAATTGCTTCTTAGAGCTTAGTTGATGCTGCCCTTCATATAAGAGGGAACCTGAAAATAGGAGAGGAACTGAAATTATCTCCCTCAGCAGACTCCATTCAAAATGTGACGATTACCCGAAAGGAAATTGTAAAGACAAGCACTGAGCAGGCTTCCTTCCCGTTGTGGCATGAGGAGGGCTGGCTCCTGGGAAGGACAGAAGGAAGCTTCAGTCCCATTTTCTGTAAAAGTGGGTCTGAATGGAGCCTGGGAGGAGTCACCTCCCTTCAGGGACCATCCAGTGCTTCTCCCCTGTGGCAGCCTCGGGGTCAGGCAGTGCAGTTCCTCAAAATGATGGTGAAAGACCTCCAGTGTCACCTTCCTCATTCCTCATCCTTGCATATGAGCTGTCTCAGAAGGTTTGGCCCCTTTTCTGTGATATTAAACTTTAGGAAGCAAAAAACAGAGCCTCTGAACTCACTTTTAATAACCACACATTTCTCTCCCCCCTGCATCTTCATTCTTATTTCCCCTTTTCCTTTTCTTTCTTTTTTTATCTTGATTTCTGCCGGTGTCCTTTTGCCTTCATTCCTTTGTGCCCTTCTTTCTCCTTCAAAACTAGGAGATGAGTTATCCATCGCACAAAAGGCATGGGCCTCTGGGAATTCCAGTCTTTGAATAGATTCCTCACCCTGCCCCCATTCTCAGGTCTCATTTTTCAGGCTGGTCTATGCTTGACTGGACCGGCATTGTCCTGATAGGACCCTAAGGAGCAAGGCAACTTTGACATTTGGGCTTTTCATAAACCACCTCTGCAGTGCCCCGGCAAACTTGAGACCAGCCTTTACCTGCCTCCAGCAGCTGGTAGCAACGTTGCTTTTTTTGTTGCTGTTGGTAGGCCCGGTCAGGCTCCACTGTAAGCATTTTCCCAGGGTTCAAGGAAAGGGAACAAACCTGTCTTGTCCTTTAATCTCCTGAGTTGGATTTTCTCAGAGACATCTGTCTGGGTGGTGTGCTGTCCTCTAATCAGGAGCCTGGGGAAAAGAGGAAGACAGCTAAGAAGGGGACGGACAAATATAAATTCATTCAACATACATTTGGTGGGTCAAACAGAAATGTTATGAGTACATAGTTTTCTAAAGCTACACTCCAGGCCAAATTAAATGCTTTCTGTGAGAGTAGAGGAGGGCTCAAAAAAGAGTGAGATGGATGACCCTCTATGAACAAAGCCTTCTCCCCCCATCATTGTGCCTGGGAAGAGCCAGACTCCTGAGGGAGAAGGAGGTGGACATTTCCACTATTGGAGTCCATCTTCTTGAGGGTCCCTAGGGCACCTTGCTGTGTGGGTTCGGCCCTGCCACTGTCTTACTTTGTGGCATTGGGCAAGTCACTTGGCCTCTCTGCAATTCCATTTCTTCATCTGTGAAAGGGGAGAGTTGGACAGGAGCGGTGCTACTCAACTCTGGCTGCAGGACAGAGTCCCTGGGGAGTCTTTAATCACACCAGCAGCCAGAGGTTCCTGATTAATTTGCTCTCAGGTGAGGGAGGCCTGGCTTGGGTAGCTTTTAAAGCTCTTGAGACAATTCCCTTATGCAAACTGGGCTGAGAAACACTTCCTAGACCACCATCTGTCCAATTGGAGTGTGCACGTGAATCATGTGGGACCTCATTACAACGTAGATCTGTTCCCACAGGTTCCAGTGTGGCGGGTGGCTCTATCCTAGCAGGCTCCTGGCAAGGCTGGTGCTGCTCCTTCGACCTCACTCCGAGCAACAAAAGCCTTTGCAGTTCCGATATTCTAGGATTTCTTAATCATTTGTTTTTGGCAGGGGGAGGGCAGGCAGTAAGTAAGAAAGAGACAGATTTTGACAATAGCGGGGGTGAGCTCCTGTTCATCATTTGGGAAATGGTGATTCAGTGTTTGGTGGGTAGGGTTTACTTGTATGTTTTTGACACTGAAGTAGGTTTATTTAGGGAGGAAAGAGAAACAGATGTCAGGGTGTGTGTGTGTCAAAGAGAGGAAGGGAGTATGAAGGAGAATGTGTAAATGTATGTGTGCTCATAGGGTGACTGTTCTGTGTTAAATTAATCTTGTGTTTGGGACAGTCAAACGGTGACAAATGTCAGGCTTCTGTAGGTCCAGTTATGATGAGGAGATGAGAAGAGGGGACACATTTTGCTCAGCTGGAATTTTAGGTGAAGATCCTGCTTCCCAGAGCAACTCAAAGGCTGGAAGATTTTGTCTCCTCAGTCATATCTTTTTCTTGTGCTAAGCAGCCATTTGCTCCAATTATTCTTGAATTATAGTGACAGCTTTTGGTTTATGCAGGGCTTCAAATCATCTGAACTTAGGAGCAGAAGTAAAATTATGCCTTTCTTGGTCACATTTCAGCTGGCTGCTTTAAAAGGCTGCCCTTTCTACTTCTCCTTTCTCTCCTCCCATAACCCAATCTTGCTGTGAGCCACAGACACCATCGTTGTGGAGTGTCGAGATTCTGCCTGAGTTCTGCACCATTACATGTATATTTTAAAGTTAAGGTCAGCCTTAGAGAGACATTGCCTACATTTTGCCTTCTGCTTTTTCTCATCTTTGTAGAATGACAGATTCCCATGCATGAACAAATTCTCCAGGTTTAAAGTTATATTTAATTAAGATTACATACTTTAAGCCTTGTGGTAGTGGTTCTCCTACCCACATATCTATGGGGATTTTTTTTGCTGTAGAATAGGTCTCTAATAGAGCATTATTTCTTGCTAAAATCCACAATCCAGGATTTTGTCACTGTCCTATTTTCAGGGATTCCTCCAATTTATCATTACAGGGAGAAGAATGTTTTTCTAATAAAGATATTTTCCAGTCTAGAGAAAAGATATTTTTCTCCCTCCATGGTTTTGTTTAACCGCCTCCTCTCCTCAAAGAAGGATTCTGCATAGCTTCACTGAGCCTCTGACCATGGTTCCTTTAGTCCAGAGCTCTGTCTGTCTGAGCAATCTCCTCATGTTGTTTGCTATGGCCTTAGAATTTGGAGGTTGCAGAGGTGCCCCTTTATAGCATGATTTTTCAAATTGCAGGTCGCAAACTATGTTTTATACAGGTGATAAAATCAGTAGGTTGCAGACAGCATTTTTAAAAAGTGAAATAGAAAAAAACAAAAAAATCAAAACACATCACATGAATAAGAACCAATATTATTTCATGAAACCTTCTGTGTATATTTGATGCAAATGACTTTTTTTTAAAAAAAAAGATATGGATCATGGAAAAGAGAATTTGAAATACTTTCAAATGTGTACTCCCAGACCAAGGAGGCAAAGATATTTCATCTTGTATTTGAACTTTGATTTGCAGTGGCTAGCTGCAGTGCTACACTGAAAACAATAAGGAGGTGGTGTCTAGACTCTGAGAGAGAGTGCTGTCATGGATTCGCAATACTTAGCATGGACTTTCAGCAGGGGCGTGGAGTCCCATGGTCTACGTACTTGCCATCCCTGTGGAAAGAAAGCACCATCAAAAGTAGCTGCCAGTAGATGAATCGTGGGGCCTGGTTATAACTGAATGACCCATCAGGCACAGCTTTCCCGCCTGTGACTAGCCCCAGGAGATGAAGGGGCGGGGTGAATGTATATATACATGTACATATACATGTACACATACACCCATAGATACACACAATACTTTATTATGTTTTTTCTATTAGCAAGGAACCTCAATAATAAAAAGCATAACTAGTTGTTATTATTTGCTGAGATAGTTGAAAACATTTTAACCTATTAAATGGTTTTTGAAAGATACTCATTAGGCTACTCCAGCTGATTTCCTTTTAGAAAGTAAAAGATTCAAAAGATTTCCTTGGTTAACACTTGTGCTTTGAGACAGACATTTGTAATTTGAAAATTGCATTATAGGGAAGTAACCTCCCTGGCTGATGTTCATAGGATCTGGCTTCTCTCTGTCCCATGAAAGAAAATGTTTAAAGGAACCCCAATAAACAGGCCCAGTGCTAACACATGAAATGTACAATGCAAGTATTCAGATTTCAGGCTTCTATCTCTCCCACATACATTTGTTCATCTCCTCATGCATTTAACCCATACATATTTATTGTGGGCTTACTATATGCTTTTTCACACAGCTCTTTGCTAAGCATTTAAGATACAGTGGAAAACAAAAACAGATCTGGCCCCTGTTTCCATGAGGTTTGAAGACTGGTGAGTAAGATAAATGGTGATAAAGAGGAATGTGTAAACCCTGGCCTGGTGGTTCTGTCCGCTGGAGTGTGGCTGAGCACAAAAAGGTTGCAGGGTCCATTCCTGGTCAGGGCACATAGCTAGGTTGTGGGTTTGCTCCCCAGTAGGGGCACATACAGGAGACAACCAGTCTCTCTCTCTCTCTCTCTTTCAGTTCAATTTAAAAAAAAATAGTGAAACATGTAAGTATGATGGGAGAAGAAAACCAGGTCTAAGAGCACGGAACAAAGATGCCAATGCAGGCCAGAGCTTGCCCTCTGTGAATGTCTTACTACAGTTGAGACCTCTGGGGAAGATGCATTCTCTGGTGTTTGCTGCACACGTGTAGAGGCACTTCGTACCCCAAAGCCCTTGGCACACAGTTGCACTTGAGCTTTAACCTTAGATTAACACTGTTTGTAAAATGGACTTCTGAATCCCCCTTCTCTGTCCACCTCCAGACCTTTTAATCAGAGCTTCCTTTTCTTCACCTACAATACTTTTTCTTAAAATAGACATAATTAACTGCCTTTTGATCCCACAACTTTTTTGCAACAAGCAGCTGTCTGGCCACAGGCAGAAATAAAGCTGTATGCTTGAGACCCAAACGGCTCTTCACAGCTTCCCTAGACCTTTAAGAACATTTTTCTGCAAGTAATTTTATTAGCCTGGATGAACACTCTTACCCATTGTCCCCATCAACTTTTTGATCTTCTCAGAGTGTGCGTATTTGCTTCTAATTTTGTACCTCTGTTTTTCCCCCCTTGTGTATGTGAACCTGTCATTTTTAAGCAGATGTCCTGGATATGCTAGTTCCTCCTGTGTTGTTCCCCGAGACTACTGGGTGCCTCTCCTTTGTCTCTAGTCTGTGCACACCCCTGCCATTAAACACAGAGAACGAGGGGGCAGGTCTCAGAGGTGTCCATGTGGAGACCCTGGCCCCTTCCAATAGCCATCTCATACCAATTCACACTCTCAGCCACCTTAGTGATAATAGAAATGAAAGCAAATGTTTCTGTGGACTGACTATGTGCCACTATTATTATTCCTACTTACATATAAGGAAACCAAGGCTTAGAGAAGTTAAGTAACTTGCTACAGTTATACAGCTAATATGTGTAGACCTGGGACTTGAACCTAGGAAGTCTGATTCCAGCATCCTTACACTTAGCCACTATACTTATACTGCCTTCCTGAATAAATATAAAATATACATAGGGGTATAAAACCTAAAGTCAGTTCAAATGGACAGCTGCCAAATCAGCATGAGGTTAAAATTGACAACTTTAAATAGCATATAAGGCAGTTTATTAATAACTTCTTGAGCAGTGATGCCTCATATCTTAAGATCACAGCTATCCTTTAATTGTTGGATGCCTTAGAGTACAATTGTGTGATGTTGGTGTTTAGGGCTATTTCTCTGAGTTTAGCATCATGGTGTGTCTTCTGCCCAGCAAGATGGATACATGTTTTTGTAATACAAAGACACTGTGCAGTTTCTAAGAAAGAAACATTGCCCACTTGGCACAGCTTGTGTTATCATTTACTTCTCTGTTTATGTACACATTTTGCTTCCTTAAATAGACTGTAAGCTTCAGTGTCCTTCAATGACTCACACATTGTGGTGAAGAGTACTTACAGGTGATAGTGTTGTGAAGGCAGAAGCCACTGCCGTCTCCTCCCTCTGGCCTTTCTCACTAAGGAGTGTTGTTCACTGAATATGTGACCAGCTGCCCCTACCTCAGCCCAGCCTGATGATAAATTTAGCAGATCGAATTATCTTTGTTTCTTCACATTTGGTTTTCTCCTTCCACTAACCTCTGTAAATTCAATTGTACTGTTTTTTTGGTCTCAGGGTTATCTTGGATCTTCTATAGCGAGATCCATACCATATACTGCATCCATCCATCTGCAGTTAATAACATATTTTTAAATTCCACTTTTCTGGAATAATGAAGATGCCTGGCAACATTTTTGCCCATGTCCTTCAGGAGTTGCAGCAGATGTGTTAATTCTCAGCCAAGCAGATGTTAAAAAGAAAGGTCACTGCCTATTGATTATTTAGTTAAATTTAAAATCCTTGACCTGGCAAAGTAGAAATAAACACAGCTGAATCTGATGTCTTCATCTAGCTGATCCAAACATACACACATACCCACACTACCACCACCACCACCACGACCAACAGCAACAACAACAGCAAAAAACATAAAAAACAAGGGTGATAATAAGAAAAGGTCCATTATGTGATCTCTCACCCCACTCTCTCCACCATGTCCTGTGCTTGCTGAGTCAGACCAGCCCTCAGTTTGAGCCGAGTTAATTTTTCCATGGGAAGGTGTTTCCCTTCCAGTTTCTGGATGATAGATGGGTCCTTCTCATTCCCCCCGCCCCCCCCCCCCGGTTTGTTTCTTTCTAAATTCTGGTGCTAATTTAAGACCTGGCAATTTAATTCTATCTTTCCGGTTGAAGTGGGCTGGAGAAACCGATTAAATTCTTTTCAACACCAAATCCTTTGCTCTTTTGTGGTAATACTTCTTCGCACAATAACATGAGCCAAAACTTCCATTCCAACCCCTAAGTAATTAATTTTTGTTCCTTGGTAGCAATCTTCCTGCCTTCACTGTGTTTAGCATTTGCCCTTTATGAGACTGTCTCAGTCGTGGTCTCAGCATCATCTCTTCCTTCTTTCCTTCCCGATTCCATAGGCCTGAACCAAAACCTTTCAGATGTGTGCAGTTTCCGTATTTTGCCACATTATGCCATTCTTTCGCCCTCAGTGGTGCCTTGTTTTCTCCTTGTGCTACTGGCAGGAATGAAGGGCCATGGGAAATGCCTTTATAAGATAGAGGGGTTCAAAGACGGTAGGCCAGATGGCATGCTGTTGGCTGCTCTGGTCCACTGATTATCCATATGCAATGTTTGCAAATATAGGCAGCCTTGCAAGGACTGGCATAACAATAATGGTAATTGGCATCTATTTGAATGTTTACTATGTGCCAGCTTCTGTGTGAAAGCCTTGAATAAACTTCTCATTTAATTTTCACAAAATCCTGTGGGAAAACTACTATAGTCACCACCTTTATGTAAGAGGAAATTAAGTGAAGTTTGGAGAAGTTAAATAGTTTATAAGTGGTACAGCTGGAATTTAGACCCAGTGAATCTAGTTCTAAAACCCATGTAAACATGTGTTAAGTAAAAGACATGACTTTTGAGTCAGGAGACCCATGTTGGAGTGCTGGCTCTAACATTTACTAGCAGTGGGTCTCAGGCAGTTTCGTTTTTACTGACTTAAGGGCCAGTTTCTTTACTTGTAGTTGTATCGTATACCTTTCAAAGTCATTGTGAAAAGTATGATTAATGATTATGAAGTGCTTAGCACTGTGCCTGGCACATAGTAGGTACTCAATCTAGGTAAATATAATTATTCTTAATTCTTTATTTTAAAGACTTTATTTATTTTTAGAGACAGGGGAAGGCAGGGAGAAAGAGAGGGAAAGAAACATCAGTGTAAGAGAGAAACATTGATCAGTTGTCTCTCATATGTGCCCTCATGAAGAACTGAACCTGCAACCCAGGCACGTGCCCTGACCATGAATCGAACCAGCAATCCCTCCCTTTGCTGAACAATACCCAACCAAGCCACACCAGTCAGTGCAATTATTCTTATTTTGCTTAAATATTACTAACTCTCCCCCATTGGCTCTGTCATATCTTCTCCAAAGATATATTTTCTGCTTGTAAAATATATTTTAGTCCTTTCTTTACATTATCAGTCACCTCCAATTTGTCCAGACTTCCGTAGATCATGGAAAAATATATGAAAGAAGGACCTGTGCTGTGGGGTGGAAAGATCAGTTGGTACGACTGCTACTCTTAAAACTTGAGATGAAAACCTGACTGATAGAAGAGAGGAAATGCAAGTTCAAATTTAAATTTAAAGTTTGTGATCCATTCTAATGGGTCAAAATATGTCATCATGGTCTCAGATGAAAGTCAAAAAGAAAGAAGAAAAGGCAAAGTGCACCTCAGAGAATGAGAATTCTCTCCAGAAAAGAGATATTTACAGCCTCTCATCTCAACAGAAATGCTTTAATCTTAAATCACTAAAAAACACTCCTCAGCTTAAGAGAGCTCTAGCCTGGTCATCTAGGATGTTCTCTTGGATAATTTCCTCTGGTTTTCATTTTCCTACAACTAGTATTGCTTCCATAATTTTCTAATTCAAGTACAATGGAAGCCACTCAGTCCACAATTTCTCTCATGTTGTGCTCAGTGTATCTGACTCCAGATGTCATACGAACTCAATTCTGATACCTTGGGTTGTGGGTCATAGTTTCACAAAGCAATTCTTACTCATAATGAAAACTCACATTGCACTTGTGATAGCCAGGCACGGGTCTGTGCCCTTTATAGGCATCAAACCATTTAATTTTCACAACCACCTTCGGAGGTAGGTACTGTTATCATTTCCGTTTTGCAAATAAAGAAACTGAAGCATTATAGATTCAGTAACTTGCCCAAGGTTATATGGCTGGTATTCAGTCCCTCGGGGCCTGCATTTTGCGTATGTCATTTTAACCACCACTCTGTACTGCCTCTGACCTACCTCAGTTACATCCAGTATTCTCTCATACATTCTATTCTGCTCTATATTTTATTATTTTAATTAAAAAATTGTTTAAAGATCTTATTTACTTTTAGAGAGAGGGGAGGGGAGAGAGGGAGAGAAACATCAATGTCTAGTTGCCTCTCATATACCCCCTACTGGGGACCTGGCCTGCAACCCAGCTATGTGCCCTGACTGGGAATTGAACCGGTGACCCTTTGGTTCACAGGCCAGCACTCAGTCCACTGAGCCACACCAGCTAGGGCTACAATTTTATTTTCTAATGGTGTCTGAGTGTGACTTGCTAAATGAGTCTACAAATCTAAGGGGTACAGACATGAAGTTTAAAAACACCTGGCCATGCCCTCTCCGTTGTGAGATGGACACCCCAGGCCACCTCAGCCTGGAGCCTGACACGTTCCATTCATGTTTTTCCTAGTTCTGATGCCACGCTCACCCAGCAAGCCAGTGCTCCTGATTTGGCCTCCCGTTGTGAAGGAGGCCATCTTTTATTAATAAATGCTTTGGTTACATGGACTTTGAGTATCCCCGTGAATTAGTAGACTTTCTCTGGTTTAGACTGAGAGGCTGAATCATGAGACTCAGCCTCTAAGAATTAAGTCCTTGAGAAGTGGAGTCATTGGGTGAGATTTCAGTGCCAGCAAGGCTGAGGGCCATGCTCTGGACCTTCACAAAATCTTCACAGTCTACTCTGTGACATCTTTTGTAGAGCAGCCTGCAGGACGTCTTCCTGGGGTGGCAATTCCAGCCCTGAGAAGTGACTGTGGAGCATGATTTAAACTTCCATGGCAACTAGCATCATTTGTTCCACAGTTGGAAACAGAACTCAACACCCTGGTTCTTCGTCTCACTTACAGGTGTGGGCAAAAGTAGATTTACAGTTCATAACAAATAATGCAATAATTAATTAATAATAATACAAGAATAAACTCTGCATTTCATGTACTCAAAACTGTAAGCCTACTTTTGCCCACCCCTGCATATTCTCATTGACTCACACATTTTTCCACAGAGAAGACATTGATGCTACTATCCCACCTCAGCTTTATTATACTACATGAATAAATGCAACACATCACATGCAAATAATTGATTGAAATTTGATGCCTTTCTCAGTCCAGCCAGTCTCTCTCTTAAGTTGGTATCCTGTGGGTCCATATCTTCATGCATTATGCATCTCTGTGATTATGCATTAAACTCTTGAGAACTAGCAAGTGATACCAGAATTCTTCAAGCATGTCTGGTTATGCTAAATAATTAATTGCATCTTTTATTTATGAAAGTTTACTTGCTGGAAGTTCAGACATAGGTTCTGCCAAGCCATCTTCTCTATTTGATTTCAACTTTCTAGCATGAAGTATAAAAATTCACCTACTAACTCAAGTCTTTGAAAGTTCTTAGGCAGATGTGTGGATGAAATCCTGCATTCCAGATAAGAGAGACTGACTTGAAGCCAATAGACAGCTGTATGGACTGCACCCCCCTGCACCCCCCACCCCCGCATGGTCATGGGGCTAAAGCTTGCCCAAGGCCTTAAGCACCTGGGGAAACCAATATCCAGGTTAATCACCTCAGTAGCTGCCATGTCCTAAATGATGAGCAGTTAGGGACTTTCTGGAGCTGGATAAATGTGATCATGTGATAAGTCATAAGCACAATTAGTTTGTAGGAGTGGGAAGAGAATGTGAGCAAAGAGAAATATGTATAACTGTCTGGAAAAAAAGACTGTACAATGATAACTTTTTCTCATCTTTTGAAAAGTATATTCCAGCCCTGAGTAGTGTAGCTCAGTTGGTTGGACATCATCCTGCCAGGTGAAGGGTCTCTTGTTCAATTCCCGGTCAGGGCACCTGCCTGGGTTGCAGGTTTCGTACTCGTTAGGTGTGCAAAGGAGAGGCAACTGACTGATGCTTTTCAAGTTGATGTTTCTCTCCCTCCCTCCCCCTCTAAAAATAAATAAATAACATTTAAAACATGTGTATTCCTGAGGAATGGTAAATAGACAAAATAAATGTAACTTGCATGCCCAACAAACACAATTAATTAGTGGTGCAATCAAAACAGTACTCCCCACCCCACCCGTATTGCCCTTTTAAATTTTAATGGGGGAAGGTTGATGTGAAAACTCAGCCTGTGATTTTTTCCAACACATGTTCGAACCCTGTGACTTTTCTACTCCTTTGGAAAGTTATCTCATTTTCATGTCCTCATGTCATTCTATGTTTCACTGGTCTCGATTTGGAAATTAGAATGTCCACCCAAGATGAGAAGTCAAGCCTCTGAACTTGATTTAATGTCCACCTGTCTTCACTTCCGCATTTCAAGCCAGGCTAGGGGCCCGCCCTGGGAAAGGGTGGCAGGCAGATGGCTGCCTCTCTGGTCTCTGCCATATGTTTTTTTTTTTCCGCCTGCAATTCTCAGTTTGCTAGCTGATTTCTGAACCTCCAGGATTGGGTGGCACATAGGAAGTTAGGGACAAGGGAATTAGAAAGGTCGGTTTCCCTCTCTCTGAGCTGCACCAGTGTTTGATGTGGTCTCCTTTCCTTGTTCGGTGTTGTGGTGCGTTCTTCAGAAACCCCCATTGTTGACCATCTCTCTCACAGTTCTCTGGGCATAAGAGGATGTATCATTATTCTAGGAGGTCCCTTTGGCTTTCTTTCTAAGACTGTAGTAAATGCTTCTGGGGTCTCTCTGCCCCTCTAGGTGTCCTATGAAACAGGACCCAAGCTGACTCCATACCAGCTCTCTCTTCTGAGTGACCACGTTCGGTCCACAGGACACACTTTACCCAAGAAACCCCACAAGATCAGCCTGGTCCCCACAGGCCCCTCCATCCTGTCACAGCCCTCTCTGGGTGATGAGGCACAAATCTGGACCTGTTATGTTTGCTGTTTTCCAGCTGTATTTTAAAATTCTCCATGTGGTTCACTTGAACTTCCTTCCCTGGGTTTGAGATGGAGATACAGCGGTAGCCCCTCTTTTCTTGGGGTTGTTAAAGGGGACACTCACAGCTCTTTAAGAGCTATCCCAAAAAAGCTCTGTACCTGTCCCCCACTCCTCTGATTCCTTTCATATCCTTGATCTGGGTGAGGCGTCCAAGAATGGAGCCAGGTCTCAATAATATTCTTTGTGAATTTTGTATAAGGGTTTTTTTTTTATAGTCATGTGGGACTCTGATATCTATTACATTGGTGCCTCACTCAAAATAGAGGCAGAAAAAAAAAACATTCTAAGTATCTTATTCCATAAACAACAGAGATAAAGGTTAAAAGTGTGCATTTCAGTTATCTGTTGCTGCCTAACACCCCGAAACTGAGTGGCTTAAACAGCACTGATACTTCCTTTCTCACAGCTGTGCGGGTTGGTGGGGCAGCGCCTCTGCTGGTTTCACCTGGGCTGTACTGCAGCTGCTGTCAGCCATCACTCACACGGCTGCCAGTTGGCACTGACTGTTGGCTGGGCACCTCAGTTCTCATTCTCCAGGAGGCTGAACCAGCTTCCGTTGATGGTAACCTGGGTAGTGTTTCAGAGACCAAAGCAGAAGCTCTAAGTAAGGCCTCTTGAGGCCTAGGCTCTGGAAATCACCCGGCGTCACTTTCATACATCCTATTGGCAACAGCAAAATCACAAGACCAGCCTGGATTCTAGAAGTGGGAAGAAAGACCCCAGCTTTAGCATTTACAGCCTTGGCTCTTCCCAGTTCATTATGGAGAATTCTGCCTACCAACTCTGGGTCTAGACTCTTTCTGAGCAGATTTGGAGAAAGGATTAGGAAAGGAACTAAAATGAATCTATATTGGTTTGATTGGTTTGCATTTGGAAAGAGAAAGGAAGGTGAAAGGAAAGCTCCAGAAGATGAGAGGAGGGGGGAGAAAAAGCAGAGCCAACCATGGCTTTTTGGAAAAGCATCCCTTGCAATGGTCTACAAGTTGGGAACCGGGGGCCCTTGGTTCAGAGAACAAGCCAGGCTGGTTCTTCCATTCATAAAGCTATGACCAGGTCAATGTCTCTGTGTGAATTGGCAGGGTGGGACCTTCTGGAGCTTATTGTGAAAATGGACTTCACCATAGATTCGATTCCTCTTGAGTCCTGGCTTAAGTGGACACTATGGGATGTTATCCTGATACTGACTCCTCAGTGCCCAAGCCCAGTGCTGATGGCCTCTTCTTCCTTGCCCCTTGGACACACATCCCACTCCCATCCTTTCTCTACTCTGACTGTGCTCACAGGGATGGTGAGTAACACAAAGAGAGGTGTGGGGTACTGGCCCAACAACCCTTTCTTCGGGTGTGAGGTTTCAGGAAGAGGTAAGTGGGAAAAGCAAGGAAACCAAGGCAATTATTAGCACCATGGCTCTGCTCTGCTGTGGACTGCAGGTTCACAGCTGCTCAGGGGTCTTTAAAAGTGTGAACTCTTTATGAGTCTAAACTGAAAGGGCCTGTGTTTCCCTTCACTTTCAGAGACTAGGTATATACCTGCTTTCAAGAGAATATTCCATACTTTAAAAAAAACATTAAAAAAAATTGTGGCCTTATATTATTAACCAGACTAAGAACAAGCATTTATAGACTGCCCCACCATCCCACTCCCTCTTACAATTATTCTATAATGCTTTTGTCCTCTTTAAAAACCTTCACCCATCTGAATCCTAAGCGCATTTCATACAGCAAACACGGCAATATACACTGTAGAGCAGGGCTGGGGTGAGTTTGGAGCTTGCTTGAATCACTGCCCCGTTTCCCCGCAGACCCCTCAGCTGGGCCACCTAAGCAGCAGGAACAGCAGGGGGCAGTGCCGAGCTAGTGACCGTAACCTCACTGCCGAGAGGCTGCCGGTAGGGGGCGTTGCGTCTACACCTCTGGGCACCTTTATGAGGACTCTACCAGGTTTCATAAATTGTTAAAATTTAAAGTTCGATAGGGTCCCCCACTGGTTTCCTTTTGCCCATGAGGAACCTGTGGTCCAGAGAGGGACGTTAGTGGAAACACAGACCTCTTGAGTTCCAGGCTGGGAGCCCCACCCTTTCTTCCCTTGTTTCTCCACACACACCCACGTGTTCTGATCTCAAATATCGTACCAGTGCTTGTGGAACTAATAGAAAAGAATTGGTGCTTACTGCTATTTGCCTAGGAAATCACAGTTTGGGCTTTTTGCGTTTGGCCTCATGGGAACAGTCAATTCCTAACTAGTAGGGGAGAGATTGAATTGTATTTTTTAAAATTATTATAGTTAAAAACAGCACACTTGTGGGAAACATTACAATTTATTACAAATCACCAGGAAGTTACATTACTATGACGTGCAATAAGTTAGTGTTAGTCCTCAGCTCTCTTATTATTAGCTGTGTGATCTTGGCCAAGTTTCTAAACTTACTTTGACTCATCTGTAAAATGGGGTAATAGTATTGGTTACAAATAAGATGATGCATATAAAGTGCTCATCTTAGGTCATAGCATATTCTAAGTGCTCAATAAGTGCCAAAAAAACAACAATAGCAGCTATTTGGCATCTATAACTTTGAACTGTAAGGCAGCTCAAATAGCTGCTAGTTGTGTCTAGTACAAGAGAGAAATGCCCCTTCTTTCCAATTGAATATATAGCTCCTTGCATTAGCTTCTGTACCATCTACCAATAGCCTCTCCAGAGACCAAAGTTGAGCTAGGCAGGGTTAGGGAATAGGGGATGGGTGTGGAGGAGTGGATGAGGTGAATGAATGGCTATATAGTCTAAGCTTGTAAGAAAGAATTGAATAAGGGAGGAGGCAAGCTTGGTTGCATTTTTCCCCAACTGAGGATCCTTCTTATAGGCAAAAAATACAAGAAAATAAGGCCAAGATATGGACAATAACTTTTTTTAAAAGAGAGAAATTTTTGGCCACTTTAATCAAGTAATTTGTGCAATGTTGAGCATTTCTTTATTATTATTAGTTTTTATTTATTATTAGAAAGAGGGGAAAGAGAGGGAGAGAAATATCGAGAGGCAAACACATTCCCTGACTGGGGACTGGGCATGTGACCGAGGCACGTGCCCTTCCCAGGAATCAGACCAATGACCTTTTGCTTTGCAGGATGATGCACAACCAACTGAGCTACATGGGTCAAGGTTGTTGAGCATTTCTTGTACAGTGCTCAGTTTTTGCTGTTGCTGTTTTATAATTTGGGTGATGCCTGCAAAAGGGAAATCAAGGTCTGGCACAAATAAAGCCCCTTTTTATTACAAAATCTTTTATTACAAAACCGTAAGCATGTAATTCTGTAACATAACAATATCACACTCAAGCACACCATATGACATTTTAGGTGAAATGTTCAAATTAAAACTGTAACTTATTACACCCATATTATTACTCTACCAACCCCACTCAAGTAGGCCTTACTTCTTCCAGACCCTGTATTTTTAGGTAGTGACTATTCTTTTAGCTAAGTAAATTGACCTATGTCCATTCTGTAACATGTTTCAAATACTTATGCTTTTTTTGAGATATGATAGACATATAATATTGTAATATTAGTTTTAGGTGTATAGCAGAATGATTTGATATGTACATATAGTGAAGTAATCGCCACAATCAGTTTATTTAGCATTGATCACCTCACATAATTATAATTTTTTTCTTGTAATGAGAACTTTTTTTTAATTTTAGTCATTGTTCAAGTACAGTTTTCTTCCTTCTATTCCCATCCCAGCCCACCCACCCATCCCTCCCCACCTGCCTCCCATTTTTACTCCCCCCAGTTTTTGTTCATATGTCCTTTATATTTGTTCCTGTAAACCCTTTCCATTCTCCCCTGAAATTTCCTCCTTTCTCCCCTCTGGTCACTGTCAGCCTGTCCTCTATTTCAGTGTCTTTGACTATATTTTGCTTATTTCTTTGTTTTGTTGTGTAGGTTCGTGTGAAAGGTGACATCATATGGTAGTATTTGTCTTTCACTACCTGGCTTATTTCACTTAGCATAATGCTTTCCAGTTCCATCCATGCTGTCCCAAAGGGTCAGAGCTCCTTCAGTCTTTCTGCTGCATAGAATTCCATTGTGTAAATGTACCATAGTTTTTTGATCCATTCATTTACTGATGGGTACCTAGGTTGCTTCCAGCACTTAGCTATTGCAAATTGTGCTGCTATGAACATTGGGATGCAAAGGTTCTTTTGAATTGGTGTTTCAGGGTTCTTAGGATATAGTCCCAGCAGTGGAATTGCTGGGTCAAAAGGCAGATCCGTTTTTAGTTTTCTGAGGAAGTTCCATACTGTTTTCCATAGTGGTTGTACCAGTCTGCAGTCCCATCAACAGTATACCAGGGTCCCCTTTTCTCCACAAACTCTCCAACATTTGTTGTTTGTTGCTTTGTTTATTATGGCCATCCTGGCTGGTGTGAAGTGGTATCTCATTGTGGTTTTAATTTGCACTGTTCTGATAGCTAGCGATATTGAGCATCTTTTCATGTGTCTCTGGATCCTCTGTATGTCCTCCTTGGAGAAGTGTCTGTTCAAGTCCTTTGTCCATTTTTTAATTGGGTTGCTTGTCTTCTTAGAGTGGAGTCATGTGAGTTCTTTACATATTTTGGAGATTAAACCCTTGTCTGAGGTATCATTGGCAAATATGTTTTCCCATACAGTTGATTCTCTTTTTATTTTAATACTGTTTTCTTTAGCTGTGCAGAAGCTTTTTATTTTGATGAGATCCCATTTGTTTATTATTTTATGTCCCTTGCTCTAGGGGACATGTCAGTAAAAATGTTTCTGCATAAAATATCTGAGATTTACCTATCTACATTCTCCTGTAATGAGAACTTTTAAGATCTACTCTCTTAGCGACCCTCTAATATATGGTATAGCATTATTAACTATAACTAACTTAACTGTCAAATACTTGTTCCATTTCAGTGTGTTTACTTTATTTTGTCCTGTCCATGACCTTGTTTTCCTACCCAGCTCTCCTACCCCACAATGCCGTTGATAACATCTTGATTTTGGTTCCTTCCTCTTTTCAGAGTCTGATCCAATAGTTGTAAAATACTTTGAAATCACAATATGTAAATGCTGCCTTAACAGAAAGACACAGTATAGATCATAGATGGACAGAAAGGCAAACATAAAAATAGTGCTTCTGATGTTTTTTTCAGTAGCACATGATACAGCATTGAATACTTGCTTGGTATATTTGACAAATCGGAAATAGAGTTCATTAGGGAGCTGGGGAGCTTAAAACTCAGGCTGCCTTCAGGAAAATTTATGAGGGGATTACTGTGTGCAGCCATCAGGAAATAGAGCACCAGGAACCTGGGACTGAATTGATGGATCTTCTCCAGGAGACCTGTCTCAACTGAGCAAAACTTTCTTGAGTCAAAGTCAGTTAGGGAGGAAATTATTCATGATAAATAGAATGGATGAAAGAAATGAACATTCAGAACCACTAGGGAGTGGAACCAAATCCACAGAGGCAATACTGTTTTCCATTGCATTCATGGTAAATAATCTGAACATGTTCACACAAGAGGCCACACAAATTGAAAACACCCTTGAAAAGGGATTCAGCTTCCCTAGTATAATAATAATTATAAGAACCTAAAGCACAAAATCACACAATGCCAGTGAAACTGGTAAAAGTAAATTATAATTGCAAAACCACAAACTGACAAGGCTTTTGAGAAAGCTGTATTCTCATACTGATGTCAATTAGTACAATATTTCTGGACAGCAACATGGCAAAATGTAATGAATCATGAGATACCACATCCTTTGGACTGAAAAACATATGTTTGAGACCATATCCTGGAGAAATAACTCAAAAGAAGGAAAATGATGGGGTGGGTTGGGGTGGGGGTTAGGAGATAGGAAAAAGAAGAAAAATATTTAAAAATACCTGAAAATGATTAAATAAAATCATAATATAGATGTAAATGAAATATAATATTACTATTAAGAATGATAAATATGTATATGATGAAAACAAATGTTGGTATAAAATAATGCTCAATCAAAAATAGTTGAGCTTGCCCTGGCTGATGTAGCTCAGTGGATTGAGCGCGGGCTGCGAACCAGGCATCGCAGGTTCGATTCCCAGTCAGGGCACATGCCTAGGTTGCAGGCCATGTCTCCCAGCAACCGCACATTGATGTTTCTCTCTCTCTCTCTCTCTCTCTCTCCCCCTCCCTCCCTCCCTCCCTTCCCTCTCTAAAAGTAAATAAATAAATAAATAAATAAATAAAAAGAAGGATCTTTGTCTGTTTAAAAAAAAATAGTTGAGCTCAAATTTTGTGAATATTGACTGTAAGTATCTTTATAAAAGCTTATACAACAATAAAGCTAAGAAGAGATTATTCAGTTTTGTTACATGGCAGGGTGATAAGTGAATTTGATTTTTCTGTTGCTTTGATGTTTGTGATTCACTCTTATTGCAGAATTGGTTAAAAACACAGTTTCAAAGGCTACACTCCATATTGTAATTTATCAAGGACAGAAAAGAGGTAGAACCTATACCTCCATCACGTAGTTTCTGATGGTTGTAGATATTCAACATGATCTGGAATAGTGTAGAAACAGCATCTCAGAACTGCACAAATTCTCTGCCAATGATACAGAAGAGGGGATGTGTGATCATCACCAAAGGTACTGAGCGGTTGCAGGAGAAAATCATGTTGGGTCTGGTCGGCTCATCTGATGCCAGAGGCTTACTGACTCGCATCTGGTGCTGGGATTGTTTTGTTTGTTTTGTTTTGGAAGTGAGGGAGGCCAGTGTGGAAGGGAGGGAGGAGGCAACACGGTAGCTCCTTTTTCTCCTTGTAAGAATTTCCCCCTTAATTAAGCCACAGTTCAGCACCATAGGCTTCTTTTTCTTCTGGTCTGCTTTTTCTTGTCCCACGAGCTAGGCATCCTCTGATGGCTGTTTTTGTTATCTTATCTGTCTCCATCAGCAACAACAGTTCTATAAAATATAGTCACACACTTCCTCCACATAGCTAGTCTTAAGGGTTTACACACAGACTTCCCTTTATTTACCAGTGTCCATTTTTCTTTTTGCTGTTGCACCTGTGTAAGCAGGGCACTGAGGTTCTCAGAGCTAGAGGGTGGTGGGCCTACACTCACACCATCCACCACTGAGTTTTACACAAGATGAAATATATGCCTGAGACCCCAGAACCTGCCCCCGCACCAGTGCAAGGTGCGCACAAAGCCTCGTTAACATGTGCTTGTCAGCAGAGGAGAGAATGGGCAGAGACTTCCCTGAGTTTTCACCTGCAAAGTTGGTATAGAATTCTTAGGGGCTTTCTAAATTCTTTCTTCTCTTTCCCATATTTTTCTTTTTCTCCACAAAGTAGAGGCCTTCAAGATAATAAGGTAACATTTCTTGAGCATGTGCTATGCATCAGGCATGCTTACATATATTAACCTATTTAATCTCTACAGCCACCCTGAGAGGTAGAAGAGTACAGTTATATTCCCCACTTGACAGCTGAGGAAACAGGCACAAAAAGCCTAAGTAGCTTGTCCAAGTTCATGACATGATAGATCCAGCCTCAAACCCAAGCAGGTGGCTCAAAGTGTGGGCTCTTGGCCACTGAGCTACACTGCTTCATGACAGTGAACCAGATGTAGCTTGCACGTGCTCTGGGAAGAGAAGATCAGAGTCCAAGTGAAAAGTGAGATAGCCTTGGCCTGGTAACTCAGTTGGTTAGAGTGTTTTCCCAATATGCTAAGGTTGTGGGTTCAATCCCTGGTCGCAACACATAGAAGAATCACCCAAAGAAAGCATAAAGAAGTGGAAAAACAAATCAGTCTCTCCCCCTTCCTCTCTCTGTAAAATCAATAAATGAAAAATAAAATTAGTCCAAATAAAAAATAAAATAAAACATGATTGTTTAAAAAATAAGTGAGGTGAAGGGATGTGTGTGTATGTAGAGCCTGACCCGTTCTGTCATTTACTCTGCGATTACACCAATTTGCTTGCCCTCTCCATTGCTCAGTTTTCTCATTTCTAAAATTGTAAGAATATTAATAGTACTTAGCTCCTGAGAGGGTTGTTGTGGTGATTGAGTGTGTTAATAAAGTCCTTACAACAGTGGCTGATGCAGCTACTGTACACCAGCCATCACTGTCATCGCCATCATTCATGCCAACACTTGGGAACCACACTCCACCTCTTTCTCTTAGACTGGTGGTGATGAAAACAGCATTTCTGACAAATTCCCAGGTGCTACAGCTTGAGAACACAGAGGAAGAGGCTCCAGAAGCTCTGCCTTTTCCAGTAGCCTAAGCTCTGTCCCTATACTATTTGTACTTATCTTTCCTTAGGGAGAGGGGACCCAGTTTGCACAGCTATCAATAATCAGTGAAAAATATGCCATCTCAGAACCTAGCCCAGGGCCTGGGTTTCAGCAGGATCAGGTGGTAAGGTTTCAGCCAAGGAAGACTCAGGCCAATGAAATGACTGGGATGAGCACGTGCTGGACACACATCGTTGGCACAGAAACCCACCTGGTGGAGCGGCTGCGTGAAAAAAAACAACATATGATTTGGGGAAGACAGGAGAGAAAATAATCTTATTTTCTTGAAGAAAATGTCCTTTGAGCAGAGATGGAGGTGATGAGAGAGAGGAGAATAGAGAGAGGGGGCCCTCATTACAACATTCATGATTGGAATTGTGGGGTTTATGAGACTCAAAAGCCAGAGGCTGCATGCTGGTCTGGTCCAAGGAGATGACAACTTATCTTTTCCAAAGTAAATGGTTATGCTGTGTAAATAGAAGTGGGAATTGTAGTCATTTTCCTACCTCTGAGGAGGGAAGGGAGTGAGGAGTAAATTGGGCTATTTGGGGTCCTAATATTTGTATGGCTCGGAGGTCTGAATCCACTCCAGCATACTCTCTGTCTTAGGGGTTAGAGTGTGACAGGGCTCCCCATCCATAGTTCAAAACCCTGGACTCCACCCTCATCACACTGCTCTGCCTCCTAGTAACTGGAAAGCCTCATGCCCATGTGCAGATAAGCTCTGAAAATAAGGGTTCCACTTCTAGACTTGAAGAGCAAAGCTGGCATGTGACTCCAAGTACAGATCCATGTGCCCCCTAGATTTGGTCTATGTTCTTAGTTGCTTCGACTGTGCTGGTGGCTATTTCTGGGGGTGTCCCACAGCCCCAGGCACTGTCCTGGGATGGCTCGTAGCAAGTCTCATTGCACTGAGGCAGGAAGGCTTCAAGAAAGTTGCCTCTGGGCTGGGAAGAGGGAGAAGGTGGGAGCTGGTGCTCTGGCCAGGTGGCCTGCTCTGCACTCACAGTCCCTGCAGGCTCTCAAAGCTGTGCTCTCCAGTCTGCACCTGTGACAAGCAGACCTTGGCCCAGCAACTGTCTTCTGCACCTTGGATTCCTGACAAAGGCAAAATAATTCCTGCTTCCAGCTACAACCAGCTGGCTACTGGGAGAAGTCACTGGGGAGAATTTGGCTATATCCTCCACACCCTCCATCTCCAAGAGCTTTCTCCTCTCAGAAATGGCAGACTTGGTTGGTCCTCCACATATCAGTCACAGAGTTGAAAATGATAATGAAATGAAAAGAATAAAAAAGCCCTAAAATACCCTAATGAGATGGAGCATTCCAGTCTGGTAGTTGATGGTCCTGGGGGCCTCTTTGCACCCCAAGCAGGAAGGGTAGGCTTGCTTTGAGGAACCTTCCCTGGAAGCAGTTTTTCAAGGGAGTAAGCCCTTTGCGTTCAAGAAGATGGTGATGTATTTGAAATTCTTTTTCTTAAACATATCCCTTCCACTTTTCCTCCTCTCATTAATTCCAAGAATGTTTCCTATCCCATTGACAAACTTTTCTTTACTCAGACCTATAGTGTGCAGAGCTCTGGGCTGGAGCTCTTGCAGATGGGGTGGAATCCAGGGCTGATTGCTGCCCCCAGGGAGCTTACAGTTGTGCTTGTCAGATGAGGTATAAATACAATAAAAGGTAACTGACCGGGAGCCCCTATAATTCTAACTTGGTGCTGAACAGCCACCTGCCAAACCTCAGCTCTAGCCCAGCCTCCATGATCCTCCAGATGGCCCTCTCCCTCCTCACCACCTGAGGTACAGCTTCTCCTCTCTTCCAGGAAACCCCATGCCAGCCTTCTAGCCTCAAACAAATCCCTCTGCCTTCTGAACAACAACCTACTTATCTTCAAGATTTGGCAATTCATCCTAAGCTTTTGGGATAGATACCTCTTGATGGCTTGGATTCTTTAATTTAGATAGTAGTTTCAGCTTTGGAAGACTTCACAGAAGAGGTAGACTGGTGAGGTTTGCTTAAAAAGAGCCATGCATGGCTACCTCAGACACAGCACTGAGGCCCAGTGGGTTGGGCATCAGCCCACAGGGTAAAAGGTCATCGATTTGATTCCTGGTCAGGGCACATGCCTAGGTTGCAGGTTCAGTCCCTGGTGAGTGTGTGTGCTGGTCTTTTTCCAAGCACCTCCATGCCTGTCTCCCTCCCCTCTACCTGAGAAATTCCTGTTCCTTCTCAAAAACCCAGGTCAGAAACTGTATCCTCTTTGCAGCCTTCCAGACGGAAACAGTCATTACTGCCTGTAGCTCTTCATTTCTCTTGGTTTGATGCCTATTCCTGAGGCCCCAAGGGTCTTACCATCAGAGCTAAACCCACCTCAGTATTCTCAGGGTCAGAGCTTTTAGCACTGGTGCTCAAGTTTGGTCCTCTTGGGAGTCTTCATACTTGTGTTTGCTGGGCAATACCTGGCTTTATTTTGATTCAAAAGACTCTTTTAGAGATGCAAGTCTTGGCTTGAGATGTAACCATTGCAGGTGACCTTCCTGGACAGTGGGGATGGGAACCGTCTTCCTTCTGGAAATTGGAGCTTTTGTTCTTCTGGTTGTAGGAGTGTCTTCAACTTGGAAATGTGCTGTAAATGGGAATAACAAACAGTGGTTCTCAGCCTTGCCTGCACCTTCTGATCACCTGGAGAGCTTAAAAATACTGACTGGGCCCCATGCCCAGAGGTCCTCATTAAACTGGTGTACGGTGCAGCCTAGGGTGCAGCCTTGACTCCAGACTATTGAAAGCTTCCTGGGTGATTATGATGTGTCCTCCAGGTTGAGACCACTGCTCAGACAGGTCCCTTAATTGGTGATTGTGAAGACATACAAAGCCAGGAAAGAATTGCAAGAACTAAAATACATTCATTAAAGGGGGAGAAAAGGACAGGTAGGCAAAAACAAGACCTGCACAAGTAAATTAAGGTAGATGATTGTTTTTTTTAATGATTTTATTTATTTAGTTTTACAGAGAGGGGAAGAGAGGGAGAAAGAGAGGGAGAGAAACATCGATGTGAGAGAGAAACATCAATGTGTTGCCTCTTGCACACACACTCACCAGGAACTGAACCTGCAACCTAGGCATGTGCCCTGACCAGGAATCAAATCGATGACCTTTCACCCTGTGGGCTGACGCCCAACCCACTGGGCCACACTGACCCGGGCAAGATAGATAGATTGATTGATTGATTGATTATTTATTTTTTTATTATTGCGTTTTCCCCCTTACCATTTATCCCCCTTACACCTTTTCCTTCCACAATCACCTCATCCTTGTCCATGTCCAGGAGCCCTTTCTCCTTTTTGCTCTATCCCTCTACCCCCTCCCCCTCCCCCAGAGCTGTCAGCCTGCTTTCCACCTATGAGTTTGTCTCTGTTTTGCTTGTTAGTTCAGTTTGGTCATTAGGTTCCACATATCAGTGAAATCATATGGTATTTATTTTTCTCTGGCTGCCTTATTTCACTTAGCATAATGTTCTCCAGGTTCATCCATGCTGTTGCAAAGGATAAAATTTTCTTCTTTTTTATGTCTGAGTAGTATTCCATTATGTAAATGTACCATAGTTGTTTTATCTACTCATCTACTGAGGCCTAACTGATCTTAACTGACCTAACTGAAGACAGGAAAGATGCAGAGGAAATAAGAAAGATGGTCTTACTCATTGAAAAGCTCAAGGTCAAAAAAGGGAGGTAGAGAGAAGTTGGACCTTCCTAGACCCAGTGAATTACCAGTTAGTAAGGGATTTACCTGTGAAGTCAGAACATTTTGGACTAGCTGTCAGTGGGGCTGGCCAAGGGGCAGGCGGGAAAGACCATTACCTCTCAAAAGAACCAAAAGGGAAGCAAAGCCTGGAGCAGCCCCTTCACTGGGAGATGAAAGGAAGAATGTTCAGAGGCCGGGGTGCTTGGGTGGGCCATAACTCCTGATTTGGGGAGACCATAATCCAGGGGTGGGGCCTGTACACTCAAAGAGGGTGAGGACAAGTGTCTGTCCGAGCATTTAAAATATATTCAATTCAGCAGCTGGTGAGCAAGGGTATACAAGTCCAAGGGCACCACTCTCTTCTTGCTCAGTATGGAAGGCATCCCTTTGAGGTCTATTCCAGGGACAATGCAGGTTGTACCCTTTGCAGTTGGGCAGTACTGCAGCCTTGTCCACTGAATATGGAGATTTGGGTACAAATCCCCATGCCTCATAGTCAAGTTCAGGTTTCACTTGAGTCCAAGGATGAGAAGTTTAGATTTTGATGGGTCTGTCTGATGGGGAAATCTCTCGTCACTTGGATATAAACCAAGAGCCTCAAGAATGTGAATGAGGTAGCCCTAACACAACCCATCTTTTATCCTGTGATGATTGTAAAGATAGACATCACTCCTTTAGGTGTGGGACAGCCTTCACCCTGTAGGACAAGCCTGGCAGCAATGATGGGTGCCCTTCGGAACTCTGACAATGAAGAAAAAAAAGAAAAGCTGTCCTTCTTTCTTAACCAATCAAGACTGATTTGTGGCAGCTCCTAGAGGAAGGAATGGAATGAAGGAGATTGGTACATATGTGACAGGAATGAGCCAAGAAGCAAAAGCTTCGTTGGGCCCAGAGCATTTCATACTGCAGATTGCAACCTATTAGTGGGTGTGCAACACTTTAATTTGGATTGCGACAACATTTAAAAAATAATAAAACAAAAAATATCAGTACATTGCATGTAGTAAGAAGTAAGGATTGGTTTATAAAAATTTTATATGTTATACTTGTGATCTAGGTTGCAGTGTGTAATATATTTTACTGAGTCTATTTTTTTAGTTATATTTAATTGATTAGGCTCTTATAGTTGTTGTCCCATTTTTTTCTCCCCTTCACCCCCCTCTGCGCTGTATGCCTACTCCATCCATCATTCACCCCCACCCCACTTAGTTCATGTCCATAGATCATCCATATAAGTTCTTTGGCTTCTCCATTTCCCATACTATTCTTAACCTCCCCCTGTCTATTTTGTACCTACAAATTATGTTTTTTATCCCCTTCACCTTTTCCCCCATTCTCCACCTTTCCCCTCCCTGCTGATAACCCTCCATGTGATCTCCATTTCTGTGATTCTGTTCCTGTTCTAGTCATTTGCTTAGTTTCTTTTTGTTTTGTTTTTTTGTTTGTTTGTTTAGGTTCAGTTGTTGATAGTTGTGAGTTTGTTGTCATTTTACTGTTCATAGTTTTGATCTTCTTTTTCTTAAATAAGTCCCTTTAACATTTATTATAATAAGGGCTTGGTGATGATGAACTCCTTTGATTTGACCTTTTCTGGGAAGCACTTTGTCTGGCCTTCCATTCTAAATGAAAGCTTTGCTGGATAGAGTCATCTTGGATGGTGGTCCTTGCCTTTCATCTCTGAATACTTCTTTGTAGTCCTTCTTGCCTGCAAGTTTTCTTTTGGAAAATGATAGATTTACGGGAACTCCTTTGTAGGTAACTTTCCTTTTCTCTTGCTGCTTTTAAAATTCTCTCCTTATCTTTAATCTTTGGCAGTTTAATTATGATGTGCGTTTGTGTATTCCTCTTTAGGTCCAACTTGTTTGGGATTCTGTGAGCTTCCTGGACTTACAAACTATATCCTTTGCCAGATTCTGGAAGTTTTCCTTCATTATTTTTTCAAATAAGTTTTCAATTTCTTGCTCTTCCTCTTCTCGTTCTGGCACCCCTATGATTCAGATGTTGGAATGTTTAAAATTGTCCCAGAGGTTCCTAAGCCTCTCCTCATATTTTTGAATTCTTGTTTCTTCATTCTGTTCTGGTGGAATGTTTACTTCTTCCTTGTGTTACAAATTGTTGATTTGAGTCCCAGTTTCCTTCCCTTCACTGTTGTTTCCCTGTATATTTTCCTTTATTTCACTTTGCATAGCCTCCACTTCTTCCTTCATTTTGCCACTGAACTCAGTCATTTCTGTAAGCATCCTGATTACCAGTGTTTTGACCTCTGAATCTGATAGGTTGGCTATCTCCTTGTCACTTAGTCACTTTTTCTGCAGTTTTTATCTGTTCTTTCATTTGGACCATATTTCTTTGTAGCAGTGCACATGTTACATTGTAAGGGGTGGAGTCTTGGGTATTCACCAGGGCGGGGCAACCCACTTCTCTGTTGTGGCACTCTATATTGGGAAGGGGTCATAGAGGAGCAATGCCACTTGCTTGTCTGTCACCCGGCTTTCCGTCACTTCTTGCACTTCCCATGTGCAAATTGTGCCCTTTCAGGTGCTGCCCTGGTGCTGATTCCTGGTTAGATGGGCTTGTGTACATTGTCCAACCTGTGAGCCCCTCCAGCAGACTCTCCTGTGAGACTGGGAGTTTCTCCCACTGCCACAACCTCCACAGATTTTTGTAGCCAGAGGTTTGGATGCTCTATTTTACCATGTTGGGGCCCTGGGTTTCTCGGTCTATCTTGCTCCCCAGTTGTTCCTGTCCGTTTTTCCCCACGAAAATGTAGGACGGCTTGGTCCGCCAGCTGCCACCTTGCCAGGCACCCTTCTTCCCAGCTGCCTGTCTCCACCCCTCCTACCAGCCTGGATGGATGTTTCTTCTTTAACTCCTTGGTTGTCAGATTTCCATACAGTTTTATTTTCTGGTAGTTCTGGTTGTTTTTGTTTTTAAATTGGTTGTTATCCTTCTTTTGATGCGGGAGGAAGCAAAGTCCATCCACCTATGCCTACACCTTGGCCAGAAGCCCCCCAGTATTGTGAGTATTTTTTTAAAAACCAGTTGCCTACTTAAAAACAAGGTAAAAATAACTAGTCTTTTCAGGTAACTCATGCCCAGTTGGGGAAATCCTATTAGCTTTGCTATAAAAATTCAAGGTTATTGTTTAGCAACATGTCCTGGTAGCAGAAAGGAGTTGCATGTGCCCATGAAAGAGCCTTCAGGAAGGACTCTCTCCACTGCACGCTGGCACAGGATGTCCAGGGACTCAGAAGCGCAAAACCCTCAGGGTGGCTTTTCCTCCCTTCTGTTCTGTGACTCACTTTTTCACTTGAACTGCTCCCTTAGGTGGGAGTCAAAGTCAAATGCTTTTTTTCATTTATAGGTGTCATATCTTAGAATTTTTATGGATGCACTAAAGCATCATGAAAACAAACGGGAAAAAATATACTCATGCCATCCAAACCTGTTCTTTTTTTTTGGTGAGACAAAGGGTACCATTGTATGAGTAGTTAATGCTGAAATGCAAATAAAACCCGGGTGTGGGTTTTATCTTCAGGCAGTGCATGTTGGCTGACAGTTCATGTTCTTGGAGTTTGAAATGAATTCAAGGTTTTATTCTAAACATCAAAAGCCTTTGCCCTTGAGCTTCTTCTACAGTGCATGTAAAATGGAAAGATTTATCTATTTCTAAAGCTCGGGGAAGTTATTTTTTTAAAGCAATAAAATATTCCAAGGTCTTATAAGGGGGATAAGTGGTAATGGAAAAAAATACAATAAAAAATGTAAAAAATATATTCCAAGTTCTTGACAGAGATTACAGGAAAAGTTTAGCCTCCTTGTTGTAGAACTATTCTGTTTTCATTTTTTTTCTTTTTTCTTATCTTTGGCCTTCAAGAAACCCACTTGAATTCTTTCTGATTATTATCTTCAATACAAGTGCATGATCTGAGATGTAAACAAAATATGTTCAGTGTTTTCTTTGTATGGGGGAGGGTGAAAATTCCCTCGTAGTTGTCATTTTTAAGCTCATTAGAAAAGAAATGCTGCGTATGGTGTCTTTCGGAGGCAGCACGGCCGCAGCGCAGCCCGGAGGCCAGGCTGTGGAGCCAGGACGTCTGGCTTCTTATCTCCCTGCTGCCACTGACTGCTCTGCCACTGACTGCGCTGCCACCCAGTCACAGCTGCAGCTAGGAGGAGGGCAGTTACCACCCATCTGCTGCCTGTCAGACCCCTGACACTTCTCATCTTTAATCCTAAAAATCATCCTTTCAGATTTGTTTTGTTCTCTCCATTTTACAGATGAGGAAAGAGGAAAAAGACTCAGTACCAGAGAAGAGCTAGACATAGCCACATGTATATCTTTTCACCTTTTTTTTTGTCTGACCTTGTCTTTCCCACTTACGTTAGGGCCGAATTATTGGTAGGCAGAAAGGAAAAGTATCATACATTTAACTTTAATCACTTTGGTGTCATAAAGCCAGGACAAACAAAGTTTAACCTCTTTTTCCCATGGTGGCCCCTGCATTCTGATTCCGAAGTTTGGCTGGTGTCTCATGTGTGATACAAAAGAAGAAAGATGAAATGTAATATTTATGTATTGACTTTCAGTGACATTTATTTTTCCCAAACTTTCAATATGAACATTTTCAAACACAGAGAATTTTAAAGACCACTACTGGAATACCTGTGTATCTACTATTTAGCAATTATTAACATTTAGCAGTTATTAACATTTTACCATGTTTGCTTTACCTATCTGTAACTTTTTTTCTTAGTCATTTAAAAGTAAGTGGCAGATGTTATGGCCCTTTATCTCTAAATAATTCCATATATACCCTAAAAAATAAGGGCATTATGATAACAGTAATATGCTATTATCTAGGTTATAGTCAGAATTTCTCCAGTTGTCTTCAAAATATCTTTTATAATTGATTTTTTTTGAACGAATGAGGATTTAATGAAGCTTATTGCATTGCATTTGATTGTTATTTGTTCTCAATGTCTTTAGAACATACCCTTGCCTCTGACAGTGACTTTTTGAAGACACTGGGCCAGTTTTCTGTAGAATGTCCCACATTTTGGATTGTCTGGTTGTTTCCTTTTTTTCGTCTATTTTCTATAAGCTGGGAGTTGAAAGTTAACCATATTTGGCAAAAAGGCCTCAGTGTGCTTCATGTTTATCACATCTAAGAGCAACTAGTGTCCAGTTCCTCCTCTCGCTGTCCCTAATGCTAAATTTCATCTCAGTTAAGTGCTGGATTCCTCCATTGTAAAATTCTATTCCCCTTCACAGTTGGTAAGCAACTAGGTGGGTGATGCTTTGACAACATGGGGATATCCTGCTTCCCACAATCTTTTGACCTAATGATTTTAGCATCTGTATTAGTATACTTGGGCTGCAGTAACAATGTACCACAGACTGGGTAGCTTCAGCAACCTAAATTTATTGTCTCACAGTCCTGGAGGCTACCAGCCTGAAATCAAGGTGTCGGCAGGGTTGGTTCCTCCTGATGGAAGGATCTGGTTCAGGGCTCTCTGCATGGCTTGTAGGTGGCTGTCTCCCTGTGTTACTTCACATCGTCTCCCCTCTGTGTGGGCCTGTGTCCAAATTTCCTCTTATTAGTTCACCAGTCAACTGGGATTATGACCCACTGTGTACTAGGGCCCTAATGGGGCCCTCCTGTGAACTTCATGGTATCTCTAAAGATCCCATCTTCACATAAGGTGGCATTCTGCAGCACACATGGAGTTAGGACTCCAATGTATGGGTTGAGGGGGAGCACAGTTCAATCCATAACAGTATCCATTGATGATTTTTGCCATAATCCATTATATATTGGGGTCTTAAGATGGGTTATCTGGGAAAGAGATTCTGAGATGAAGTTTGTGTGCTGGATTATCAGGGACTGGGCTTGATAACATCTGTGAGAAGCTAAAAGCAGCAGGATTGGGCAGAGACAGAGGTTGAACTGTAATTTAGTTGTAATAGAGGCCTCAGCTGCCACTGTAGGCAGGCAGCTCTGGGACTGGATGGTCCTTCCGAGATGTTGTAAATTGAGGCAAAGGGCCAAACCCTTTATCAAATAACTTTTGGATACAAGGTGCCCCTAGGGAGGGGGCAAAACATTGGGCTGGGAAGCTTCCTTCCATGGAGGGCAATACCTGGAGAGATTCAGATTTGAGCTGTTAGGTACCAACAGTGCCAGCAACTGCGGGAATGAGTGCCTGAGTCCTAAAGGGAGGGTTAGGGCAGGCATCTGGTCACCTATGGACTACAGAAGGGTGATTTCCTCCCAAATCTACCATTATTAGCTGGCACCCTTCCTAAAGAAAAGCTTTCCCTCATCAACTAGAAATGAATTATAGTTCTTTCTAAAATGACAGGGTGAATGTACCACAGCTTTTTTTATACACTCATCTACTTATGGACACTTGGGCTGCTTCAAAACCTTGGCTACTGTAAATAATGCTGCTATGAACATAGGGGCACATATATTCTTTTGCATTAGTGTTTTAGGTTTCTTCAGATATATTCCCAGAAGCGGAATTGCTGGGTCATTTTGAGAAAACTCCATATTGTTTTCCACAGTGGTTATACCAATCTGCATTCCCACCAACAGTGCAAAGGGTTCCCCTTTCTCCACATCCTCACCAGCATTTGTTGTTTGTTGATTTATTTATGATAGCCATTCTGACAGGTATGACATGGTATCTCATTGTGGGTTTAATTTGCATTGCTCTGATAATTAGTGATGTTAAACATCTTTTCACATGTCTGTTCACCATCTGCGTTCTCTTTGAGGAATTGTCTATTCAGGTTCTTTGCCCATTTTTAAATTGAATTGTTTGTTTTTTTGGTGTTGAGACTTAGAAGTTCTTTATAAAAAGCTGTGGTGCGTTTACACAATGGACTACTACTAGGCTGTAAAAAAGGAGGAAATGTTACCCTTTGTGACAGCACGGATGGACCTGAAGAGTATTATGTGAAGTGAAATAAGCCAGTCAGAGAAAGACAAGTTACCATATGATTTCACTGATATGTGGGATCCAATGAACAAAATAAACTAACACACAAAATAAAAACAGATGCTCAGGTACAGAAAACAGACTGACAGCTGTTAGAGGGGAGGGGAGTTGGGGGGCTGGGTGAACAAGGTGAAGGGATTAAACAAACGAAAAAGCAAAACCTCATAGACACAGACAACAGTATGGTGATTAGCAGAGGGTAAAGGGGAGAGCAGGGAGTAGGGAAGGTAAGGGGGGATAAATAGTGATGGAAGGAGACTTGACTTGGGGTGGTGAACAAACATTTCAATATACCAGCAATTTTCAACCCTTTCCCTCTCCTGGAGCATATCAACTAATTACTAAAATTCTGTGGCACATGAAAAAATAAATTTTTTGTCAATCTGACAAAAAATAGGTATAATTTTGGTTCATTCACACTTGATGGCTATCATTGTGTTGGCTCTTATCATATTTTTATTTGACAGTCTAAGGGAAAAGAGGTCAGTGCCCCTGACTAGTCAGCTACTGCATGTTACAAAAATTCTTGTGGCACACTGGTTGAAAATTGCCGCAGTATGCACATGATGTATTATAGAATTATACACCGGAAACCCATATAATTTTATTAACTACTGTTATCCTAACACATTCAATTAAAAAAGAAAAAGAGGTGAAAGCTTAAAACTTTTCTCTCTACCAATTTTCCAAGTAAGGAGTTGATATAATTCAGCTATAGTCAGGGTCGCCTATACTTTTGCCATTTTGGGCTCCTTCCACCATAAAAAAAAATTAGAAATTGTATTTTATAACTGTTGTAAAGATAACTGTAACCTAGGCTGGACTTATTATTATATATTTATTTTAGCATTCATTTGTTTTTCTTCTGAAGGTCACATACTGTGGGCTTTTGGTGGGCTTCTGCCTAATGGAGAAGTTAGCCCGGTTATGCCCCCAGTCAGGAGTCCACAAGTGGTGAACGAACAGGGGCGATTCTGAGTGCACATGTGTGTAGGTGGTGACTGGGGGTGGCTGTCTAAAGGGAAGGGACATTGAATTCTAATAGAAACTTACCGTGTAGGAAAGGGAAGTGTCCTGGTATTGCCAGATGTTTTCATTTTTCAGGAGAAGCCAGAAATAGATACTCTAAAATTTGAAATCCTCTGTTTTTAATTGTTGGCCCAGTTTTTTAAAAAAATCCTGTGGTCTGATTATGGCCTGAGGGTTGCCAGTTCGAGTTGCTGGAGGCCGGGAGGCTCCTCCAGGGGGGCTGGGGATCATTCCCATACTCAGTACCTCACAGAAAACCTGGCACATGGAAAGTGCTCAAACATATTTACCAAGGAATGAATGTATGAATAATTACACTTTGCTAAGACAACTTATTAGAATTTGGTTGAATTTTATTCATCAAAACAGTGAAGACCAGAAAACTAGGTCCTGGATTGTGCTGCAAAGAAAAAAAAGGGGCCTTGGGTTTTTCACAGCAACTTAAAGACTTGGCAGGAATGAAAATGTGTGATGATCTATGTAGCCTTGAAGCCAGAGTTTGTGAACTAGGTCAGGCTGCCTCATGATGCTTTCACTAATCAGAATTGAAGGAGATTTTGTGGTGTCTTCACAGAATCTGGTAATTATACTTTTGACTTTTTTTTTCTATTTAAGGCAGAAGCATTATAGTGGTAAAGAAACAACCTTGCAAAAATGTGTTTTGTCACTTTTTTCCTTAGGGAGAGCCAAGTACTCCTCATTGGCAAACGTTTTCAGCCCTGTCATAGCCTTAGAGTGCTAGATAGAAAAAGTTTGGTCAGAACCCACTGAGTTCATGCTGAGCCCTAGGGAGGACTATCTCTGGTGGGAAGAGAAGGTGAGGAGGATAAGGAGGTTCTGGAGGAGGAATGGAGACAGAGAGAAAGCAGTGTCTCCCCAGAGGCATTCCTCTCAATTTCTCACTTTAATTCCCAGCTCTTTTCTCTCAGGCAGAAAAGCAACAGTAGTGCCTTTGGCTTTTCTTGTAAGGGCATTTTGTTAAAGTATGCCTTCAGGGCTCAGTGCTCAGTCCTCTGAAGATCTGGGCAACCCAGTCTCTTGCTTCACTGCTGTATAAGGTGCTTGCTAACTGGCTTAAACCTGTAGGTCCTGGGCTTCAACTACCAGTGGTCTTAATTCCATTGGAAAAGTTGCTTGTTAGAAAAAAGAGACAGAGAGGGAGAGAGACAAATCGACATGATGACATGACCCATAATTACCCAGATATTTTAGATGATGAGGACAGAAATTATTCTTTTTTTCCCATTTCCCCCAAACTGACCAGTTTGGGTGCTGGGTTTTGTTTTGTTTTTAAGATTTTATTTATTTATTTATTTTCAGAGATGGGGGAAGGGAGGGAGAAAGAGAGGGAGAGAAACATGAATGTGTATCAGTTGCCTCTCGCAACACCCCCAGCTAGGGACAAGGCCCGCAACCTGGGCATGTGCCATGACCAGGAATGGAACCTGCAACCTTTTGCTTTATAGACAATGCCCAGCCCCCTGAGCCATGCCACTCAGGGCTTGGATGCTGTTTTTAATCTCAGTCTTCCTTCAGAGGGACCAACGTTTTTATATTATAATTTGCCACTTACGTGTAAAATATGTGTGTGCACCTCTCTCTCTTTCTCACATACGCTGATTGCCTAAGAGAAAAATCAAAATTTAATAATTAATGAAAAAGGCAACTTAGCATACCCATAGTAGAGTAATTCTCTTTGTACTCAATTATGTCTAATTCTAATTTTGAGAGTTGTGTTTTAATTTCAATTATTTGAGAGAGAGTAGAGATGGATGATGGAAGTTATCCTGAATCATAGACTCTGAGTATGTCTGCTCTTCCCAAATTCACCTCAGTGAACTGGGAGAACAGGGGATCAGGGTAACGAAAAGAGTTGTGGAGAACTGGGCATCCTCTCCCTCCCCCAAAGGCCCTGCTTCCTGGTCACCAGGCCTCAGCCTAGCAGTGGTTCTCTAGCAATAAGAGCAATAGTTAATGTTTGTCGAGACATTACTATTTGCTGAATACCTTATATACATTTTAATTTGTCTCGCAACAACGGTTTGAGATAGACTTTTGTTTGTTTCGCAGATAAATGAGATTAAGAAAGAGGAAAATGGCACACCACCATCACTGCCAGCTATGAAATGGCAGGTGGGCATTTCACAGGTACCCTGTGCACCCCGCACTGGTCTCCATACGGAGCCTCCATTCTCCATGAGCTGTTACAGGGAGATCTGATTTCCATGCCTAATAAATTACTTCTCCCCCTTCCTCAAGAAGATAATTTATTGACTTGTATTACTTGAGAGAAGAGAAGAAAGGCCTTGAAGAACAAAGTAAGAAAGCCTAGAGGGAACAAGAAGCCACAGTGGAAAGATTCCAGTGTAGTTTATACTCCTGCAGTTATCTGTCAAGGATTTGCTTTGGTGTCCTGCTGAGAAAATATTGGTAGGTAATAACATAACTTTGATTTTTTTGTTTGTTTTTTGCATTTTTGGTGAATAAAATGTTAAGCGATCAGCAGCTCCAAATATATAGCTCTTGTTACATGTATGGCCACTCCAACTACATGCCTGAACAGTGTCAGTTTACATACAGCATTTTCGTAAGAACAACAAAAAAACTCTTCCCCTTCCTGCCCCCAACCATTCAGTTTGATCAATTTGTTCTACATACTTTCCTTCATGAGAAAGGCTATCAGCACCACTCTGTGATGATGAAGAGCTCTGAACGTTCTGTCAAACAAATTCTATCCCTGTGAAGGCAGCTTTTTACACCAAGGCATGAAGGTGGTGCTACAGTGCACAGATGACCTTCAGCCTCAGCTGTGGTTCTTTTGGTAGTTCTTGTGGTTTTAAATTATGGAATTGTTTTTGCGATGCTTTGAAGGCAGGCTTTGTTTAATCTTCTAAGTAGTAAAATTTACATGAAATAAACTTTTTCACCCTGTACCTGAAGAAGGAAAGCAAGAAGGGATGGAAGGCAGGAATGGCAAGCCTAGGGCTGTAGGGAGAGAGATGGGATCTCTGTCCAGGACTCTGTCACTAACTCCTTTGCCTGCATCACAAACCAAGAGGAGAAGCTAGGTTTCTTGGTCCTAATGAATCTGACTGCCTTGCAATTCAAAGTGTGGTCTGTGGACAGCAGTGGTGTCATTACCAGGGAGCTTGTGGAAAGGCGGACTCCCTGGCCTCACCCATACCTACCAGATTAGTGTTTGTAGTTTCCCAAGATCCCCAGGTGATTTGTGAGGACATTTGTTTGAGAAGCACTGTCCTTATCCATCACTCCCATACCAGGCTGTGCTGCTGAGTCATTTGGGATCCAGAATTGTGAAAGCCTGCCTTGTCATTATAAGGTTCTAGAATGTGTGTGTAGATATTTATTCATTTATTTATTTATTGTGTTGTTCAAGTACAGTTGTCTCCATTTCCCTGCTACCACTCCCTGCTCCCCCCACCTCCCACCCCCAATCCTTCACCCCTTTTGGCTTTGTCCGTGTGTCCTTTATACATGTTCCATTTTGACCCTACCTCTTCTTTCCCCTATTATCCGCTCCCCCCTCCCCTCTGGTTACTGTCAATTTGTTCTTTATTTCAGTGTCTCTGGTTCTATTTTGCTTGCTTATTTGTTTTGTTGATTAGGTTCCACTTATAGGTAAGATCGTATGGCATTTGTCTTTCACCACCTGGCTTATTTCATTTAGCATAATGCTCTCCAGTTCCATCCATGCTGTCCCAAAGCGTAGGAGCTCCTTTTTTTCTGCTAGGTAATATTCCACTGTGTAAATGTACCACAGTTTTTTGATCCATTCATTTACTGATGGGCACTTAGGTTGCTTCTAACACTTGGCAATTGTACATTGTGCTGCTCTGAACATTGGGATGCACAGGTTCTTTTGAATTGGTGTTTCAGGGTTTTTAGGGTATAATCCCAGCAGTGAAATTGCTGGGTCAAAAGGCATTTCCACTGAATATGGGTATAGATTTTAAAGCTCCTCAAGTAATTTTGATGCAGCTAGCCCAGCACCAGAAGTGGCCCATTGGTACAGCCCATTGGTACAGCCCACAGAGGCCAGGACCCTGGGGCATAGGTCATTGTGAAAAAGGGAGGGAGTGTGTCGGCAGGGGCACATGGAGAATATCCAGCAAAACTTCTCCAGGTTCTACCCACTGAATTTGTTTTCCACAACACTTTCAGATCTGTCATTCTAAATCTGATCATACAAAATTCTTTAGTGGTACCCAATTGTCCTCAATATCAAATGTATCTTACATTTTATTATCATATAAAAGTTCTGGTCAGGTCCCTGTCTGTTTTCCTCCTTTCATTTTATCCTGAAATGATAAAATGAAAGGAGGAAAACCCTCTCCCAGGAGCCAGACCAAGTCACTTGCCACTGCTTGAATGCACAAAGCCTTCCTACATCCATGCCTTTGCTCACTCCATTCCTCCTGCCTGGAATTCCATCCCTCTCTGAATTCACCCTTTTGGGGACTCTTATAGCATCTGTGCCTCTTCTTCACTGTTCCCATCACCCCCATAAAGATTTGTTTAATATGCCCCTGGAGACTGTCCACAAGTAAAAAGACTACATTTGTTCTGTCTGGACCTAGATAAGAGCAGTATTGATTGGGGGTGGGGACAAGGGAAGAAGGGCAAAAACCTGACTGAGTGGGCTTAAAAGGGAATGGGAAGTGATTAACTATATTCTGCAATTAAGAGAATCCACTTATGCCCTGGCTGATGTGGCTTAGTGTACTGAGTGCTGGCCTGGGAACTGAAAGGTCGCTGGTCTGATTCCCAGTTAGAGCACATGCCTGGGTTGCAGGCCAGGTCCCCAGTGAGGGGTGTACAAGAGGCAACCTATCAATGTATATCTCGTATATCGATGTTTCTCTCTCTTTTTCCTCCCTCCCTTCTCTCCCCAAAAATGAAAATAAATAAAATCTTTAAAAAAGAGAGAATCCATTTACTAAGTTTTTCTGCAAAAGGGAGCAGGGAAATGGAATAGAAGATGTGGGCAGTAGCTTAAAGATTCATGCCGTGGTGGGAGAGAACATATCTTCCTGCTCCCCATGTGTGGCACACTTGAAGGTGGTTTAGTAGAAGGAGGTGGGGATTGCGCAGAGGACTGTTGATTATTGTAAGCAGGGTAGAATTCAGGCTTCACTACTAAAGAGAAGCCCTGTGCTTCCCATCCTGCAGTCTCCAAGACCCTAGGAAAATGTTCCGTTTTTGAGAGAATTGTTGAAATAGTACCTAGGAAAAAGTTGCCTCATAATCTCAAACTTTATAAATCCAAACCTTTAAAGGGAAGATGTAAAGGATGGCTGAAATTCTTGGAAACACTATTTCATGAGATGAGTGGCCATGGAGGGCCCCACCCTGTCACTGGCAGCCCCTTATCAGACACTTTCTCTCTCTCTCTCACTCTCTTGGCAACTCCCTCCAAACACACTGGGACCCTGGGTCAGCAGCAGCAGCAGCAGCACCTGGGAGCTTGTTAAAATCAAAATTTGTGGATCCCTCCCACACGTCCCTCTCCAGACCCACTGCATCAGCATCTCTGGGAGTGTGGCCCAACATCTGCATTTAAACAAGGTCCCCTTCTGCTGTGTATGGCACATCAATGTTTGAGAATCAGTGACCTAAAATACTGTTGATCTTTCATCTTAAACCTTTGTTCTCAGCTTGTTTATTAAATAATTTTAAAGGTAAATTACTCCTACAGCTCCCCATGAGAGGTATGAAGAAGCAAGGAGAGGTGCAATCACACCAAGAGAATGAACAGGGAAGCTTTCCAGAACTTTCCTAAGAAATTAGAGCAGGATTCTCTATCTTGGCACTGTTGGCATTTTGATAATGATTTTTTTTTAAGATTTTATTTATTTTTAGAGAGAGGGGAAAGGAGGGAGAAAGAAAGGGAGAGAAATATCAATGTGAGAAGGAAACATTGATCAGTTGCCTCTCGCACGTGCCTGACTAGGGACTGAACTCACAACCCAGGTACATGCCCTGACTGGGAATCGAACCTGGAACCTTTCACTTTGCTGGCTGACACCCAACCAACTGAGCCACACTGGTCAGGGCAGTAGTGATAATTCTTTGGTATAGGGAGCATCTGGGCATTGTAGGATGCTTAGCAACACCCTTGGCCTTTACCTACTAGATGCCAGCAGCACTCTTTAAGTTTTGGTTTGTGATAACTGATTATGTCTGAAGATTTTGCTAAATGTGCCCAGGATGAGGGAGTAGGCAAAATTGCCCATCCCCTGGAAAACCAAGGGCTTAGAGTGAAGCAAGTGAGGGTGTCTTCAGAGTTTATCAGGGGAGGGATATTTTGTAGAGGCAGTGGGGTGTCATTCATAATGGGACAGTAATATGTGCCCATGCTCAGTGCTACCAGACATAGCTTGTGTTTTGCATACCTCTTTTAATCTTTACAATAAATCTATGCTGCTTGTAAGGCAAATCCTATTTTTCTTACCTTCTGAATGAAGGAACCAAGATTTGGAGATTAAGTCACACTGGAAAGTGAGCAATGTGCCAGGAGTTCAATTCCAGGTCCACTTAACCATTATGCTATATTGTTGATCATACACATTTATGGATATATGTATCTATCTGTATCTCTCCATCTATGGGTCTGTTTGCCTATCTCTACCTAGCTTCCAAATCTGGGAAGGATTGGAGAGGGTCAGAGCCCAAAAGTGACCTTCAAAACACTTGAGCTGGCACAAGCCCTGGCTAGTGTGGCTCAGTGGATTGAGTGCCGGCCTGTGAACCAAAACACTTGAGCTGGCACAAAAAGCGGATATCCAAACAAGGTGTCTTCTCCCTCTGCAGCCCCATCCCCCTCACCCCTCCTCCGTCAGTGCCCAGGACCCTTCAGCCTCTTCCTGCTTCCTCTGCCCCTCCCCTTCCCCTGGTGGAAGACAATTTTGTGTGCTTACCTACTTCTCTCCCTCTGGAAGGGTTTAAGAGCCTGAACTCTGCTGCACACCCTTGGGGTCCTGGATATCAAAGGCTCTGCTGTCCGGGGCCTGGAGGGCAGCTATCATCATCAAAATGAACTGCTGGGAAGGGAGTATGAACAGGTTCCAGACTTGGGCAGCCTGGTCTCTCCTAACCTTGAGCCCCACTGGTGCCAGGAGCTCCATAGAGGTTGGTCTCTGGGTGGGTAGGAGAGAGTACAGCATTCTGTATCTAAGTTTCTCCATTCATAGATTGAGGGCATAGGACCAGATAGTATCTGAAAGAGGGTATACCGTATAGGACAGCAGTTTCTCAGGCCTGCTTGTGCATCAGAATCACCCATGGAGAGAGTTGCCTGCTCTCCCATCCTCACCTCTGATGCAGTCCACTCCTCAGGCCCCAGCCTCTGTTTAAGATCCCAGGTGATTTCCAGCTGTGCAGCTAGGGCTGAAAACCACGAACCTGGGGAAGGGGCTTGGGGCAGGACTGATCTGGGGATGGGCCCCAGCTGTGTCTTTCTGAGATCTTAAGGCTTTGGGCCTCAGCTTTGCACATCTGTAAAATGGGGATTATGATATCCACCTCATAGGAGCAAAACAATAAGATTAGGTACATTCGTAAAGTGAGAGTCCATGGCAGGCATTCGGTGGAAGTAGACTCCCCTCTCCCGCCTCTCTTCCGACACTCTCGGCAGTACTGTACATTTTTTTAAGAGGAGTTTTACTGTGCATTAGCTTAAAAAATTAAGGGAACCAACTTCCTTTTGCACTCTGTCCATAAATATTGGTATTTTATTCTTACAATGCCCATAATAAGGGTTGTAATGTCTTATGTATGCAAAGGTTTTGAAAGTGGAGAAAAGAAGGTTGTTTTCAAAAGTATCAGAAGGATTTAGAGCAAAATATTAACAAGAATTGATTTGGGGCGGTGACTGTTTTCCCCCTCTACTTTCTATGCATTTTCTAAATCTTCCACGCTTGAAACCCTTTAATGGCTTCCCATGGCTCTCAGCACAGTACACAGTCTCCTCAGTGTGGCTCCCAAGACCTGCTTGGCCAGCGCCACGTTGTAAGTCCCTTGAAGCTCTTCTTGACGCCCCTCCCCTTCTCGCCTTGGGCTTCAAACAGGCTTTTTAAAAAAAAAAAGTTGTGGTAAAAGTACATAACATAAGATTTATTGCTTTAACCTAAAAATGTGCAGTTCAGTGACACTCAGCACTGTGTCACCATCACCACTGTTCATCTTTGAACTTTGTCATCGTCCTAAGTGGAAACTCTGTTCCTGTTGAACAACCCCCCTTTCCCACTCCTTCCCCTGGTAACTTCATTCTACTTTCTGTCCCTATGAATTTGCTTATTTTAGGTGCCTCATGTGAGTGGTATTACGCAATATTTGTCTTGTTTTCTGGTTGATTTCACTTAGCAGAATGTTTTCATGGTGCATCCATGTTCTATGGCATGCATCAGAATTCCATTCCACTTGCTGTTCACATAATATTCCATTGAGTATATACTCTACACTTGTGTATTCATTCGTCTGTTGATGCGCATTTGGTTGCTTTCACCTTGGGCTGTTGTGAATAGTGCTGCGATGAACATGGGTGAACAGGTTTCTGAGTCTCTGCTTTCAATTCTTTGGGGTTGTTGGGGAGGAAACATTTTCCTTCTAGGTTCTTTGGCTTGTCTAATAATCAAATTAACATATGACCCATTACTAGGAGAAAAAAATTAAGAATATGAAGGCCTTCAGGCAGAAAGGCAATTGGAGCTCATATGCCATTCTGAACTAAGGGGAAAGGGTAAGAGTCTGGGACTTCAAAGGCAGAAAGGCGATTCACATGGAGTTGGAAAAAAACGGTCTTTGCCATGCCCTGCAGAGACAATGGGATACAGGGAGGACTTGCTCTCTAAGTCCTTCACTCTTTGTAGGTACCTCTGGTGATGGTACTCTCCCTTTATCTAAAATTGTTTTAGGCAGTTCAGGGGAGATAAAAGGCTCAATTGTCTTCAGCCTGCCAAGGTGGCAAATTCTGGGCAGATTCCATCAGAACCCCTGTAGAGTATATATACCCAGATGTGGAATTGATGGGTTAAATGGTAATTCTCTATTTAACTTTCTGAGCAACCACCAAACTTTTCCATAGTGGCTGCTGCATCACTTTACATTCCCACTAGCAGCATGCAAAGGTTACGATTTCTCCACATCCTCACCAACACTTGTTATTTTCTGTTTGTTTCTGTTGTGTTACAGTAACCGTCTTAATGGGGGTGAGGTGGTCAGATACACACTTTCTGTCAGATCCTCCTCTCCAGTCCAGGCTTTGCATCTTTGGTCCTTATGCCCAAATCTTGCTTCCTCTTCACCCTTTAGGGGTTAACTTAATTCTTACCTCCCCTGCAAAGTCTTCTCTGTTCCTGAAAACTACATTATTCGCCTTTTAATCTCTTACTCTCCACAGCATTTGCCATACTTTGTATTTATATAGTTAAGTATAAAATAATTTACTCTTCAAACTCCTGTCTGAAAAGGAAGGGGTCACGTTTGTGGGATCACCTTGTGAACTGAGTTCTGAGCTCAGTGCCTGGTCTGTAATAGTAGCTCAGTAAACTGTCTCATAAAGCCTTCCTTGGCTTGCTTGGTCCTCATGTTTATGGCAAGCTGAGGCTGAACTGAATGCAGAATGATGGTGAAGGTGTTATTGTAACTAAGCTTGCCAGCTGGTAAAGGCAAAGTACACAACAAGGATTTTGACCTTCAGCTTGTGTTTTGAGCTGACTAAAAGGACATGGTGCATTCAAGCTCCTTCCTTTAGAATTCAGGCAGCATCCAGGGGGCCAGGCAGCCAGCAGGGTGTTCAGAGTATGTGCTCTTCCTACTTTAGATTATATCCTGACTGCATCCCTTCCCGTGTTGTTTCCCTCATCTGTCAAATGGAGATCATAATATTACCTATGCCCTATACTTGAGGTGAGTACAGTATTCAGTGAGTTACTACATATAAAGTGCTTAGAACAGGGCCTGGCACATCGAAAGCTCCCAGCCATTGGTATTAATTAGTTTTCATTCTGAGGCTGGAAAGACACAGATAATAAGCAAGCGTTAAAGAGCTCTGCCATTTGTTTCTTTCATCTAGTTCTCAGGGACAGATCTTGAAAGGAGCTGTTCATCTCTCTCTCTCTCTGATCGGGCCCAGAATTAAAGGAGTTTTAAATTTTGGTTCTTGGCATTTCTCCAGGAGTATCTCTAGTTGTGTGGTTCAGAGGGGTCACCACATTCATCCTGTCAACACTGCTCCAATTGCGGCCTCAGGATAGATGGGAGCCTCTGGATCCCCTATGGAAGCCAAAGGGGCTGGGGGGTTCCCTCTTCTGTTTCTGGCAGCTAGCACATGGGTTTATGCTCCAAGCACTGGCATTTGGGTGTTTCTGCCTTGGAATCTAGAGTCTGGATAGATTCACGTATAGGCGTAGTGTCACACAGAGACTGTTCTTGGCAGCTGTGGAAGATCTAAGGGTCCATGGTGTGACACAAGTATCCAGTGATGCTGAGTGTCGAGGGTTGATGATGCCTCTGGTGGCATGTGAAAGAATACTGGCCCCGCAGTATCCATCTCGGCTGCAGATGCTTGTCAAAACATGCGAAATACACAGAAATCTACCATGATTCTGTGGGAGTATAGAGAAACATGGCCACTCTCTCTACTGGGGAGCACGCCATGTCCCTTCCCAAGCAGATTTTTATTGAGAAAGCCAACTCAATTTGTGGATTCACAGTCTGGCAGAAAGGATCAAAGGGAACAGGTAATTTACAAAGATGCTAACAGAATCCCTTTTGTGATTCCAGGCAGAGTTTGGAGTTTTATCATATGAAAGGACTACATGGCTCAAAGGGCTAGTTTTGGTTTCCTCTCTGTGCCTTTAAATTCCAAGTAAATAACATCCTCCAGCAAACAGATCTCACAGGATCTTGCATATTCTATGTCCCAGGCCTTATTATCCTGGGGGTCCACTGTCTCTGGTCTGAGCTGCCCCTTTGGCAGGCTTGGGCCTGGCAGTCGACAAAGGCATTCAGGAGACTTGGATTTCTCACATCTAAGTACAAAGACTCAGGCTTAAAGGGGGCAGGGGTTGATGTCGATCACTCCTTCATTTCCACAGCCCCATGAGTCTCATCCCAGAGGCCTTTTTGTGATCAATGCCTGTCTTAGGTCCAATCTCTATCCTAGAGAATTGTTACCCGTCATTGGCTAATTGATCAAGCATTGAAGGCCAGGCACAGAACAGGTAGTGTTCATGCCAGGGGAATAAGTTTTGTCTCCTTAGTGGCTCCTGGTCTGGAGATCTCTCACTTAGCCTAAGTCACGGGGGGTCACAGCTTCCTGAGACCAAGCAGGGCGGTCCCCAACAGTGGCATCCTAGGCAAATGGTGAATTTTATTTTAGTTCTTTTTGTGTGTTTGTTTTGCAACATGTCTATTTTATTTTATACTGAGAAATTATATATAATAAGATCTAATAAGAATTCAGCTATTTTTAAATAACTGCTTTATAGAGCTATAACTTATACTATACAACTCATCTATTTGAAGTGTACAGCACATTGGTTTATAGTATATTTACAGAATTGTGCTACCAATACCAAAACCAAGTATAGAACATTTCCATCACCTTTTGCTCCCAAAAACCTATACCCATTAGCAGTCATTCCTCTCTCTCCCAGCATGCTCCAGGCAATAGGAATCTTATTTTTTGTTCCTATAGATGGCAAATTTTTCTTAAACTAGGAATTAAACTGTACCTTCCTTTCCTAGGAGGAAGATTTCTGCTTTAGACTTGCATTAGTTACCTATTGCTGCAGAACAAATGACCCTAAAATTAGCAGCATAAAACAACATACATGTATTTTATTATGGTTTTTATAATAACCATATTATGGTTTTTATAATAACCATATAATAACCAGCTGGTGCAGCTGAGCTGAGTCCTCTGCTTCAGGATCTCTCAGGAGGCATCCTGAGTTGGTCATGGTGATGGTCTTACTTGAAGGCTCAGCTGGGGAAGAGGTTGCTTTCAAGTTCACTTACATTGTTGCTGGCAGGACTTGGTTCTTTGAGGATTGTCAGACTGAGGGCCTCATTTCCTTACTGGCTGTAGTGTGGAGGCCACCGTTGGTTCCTTACTTGATCAAAGCCTACATGAAAACTTGCCAGCAAAACAGAAATCAGTCTTTTGTGATCTAATATGGAACTGACATTCCTTCCATGTAGCTATATTCTTTTTTCTTTTTCCTTATATATATATATATTTTTACGTATATTTTATTGATTATGCTATTGCAGTTATCCCATTTTTTCTCCCCTTTATCCCACTCCACCCTGCAACACCCTCCCTCCAGCATTCCCCACCCCCTTAGTTCATGTCCATGGGTTGTACATATAAGTTCTTTGGCTTCTCCATTTCCCATACTATTCTTAACCCCCCCTGTCTATTTTCTACCTACCATTTATGCTTTTTATTCCCTGTTCCTTTTTGCCAATTCTCCCTCCTCCCCCTCCCACTGATAACCCTTCATGTGATCTCCATTTCTGTGATTCTGTTCCTGTTCTAGTTGTTTGCTTAGTTTCTTTTTATTTTTGTTTTTTTAGGTTCAGTTGTTACTTGTGAGTTTGTTGTCATCTTACTGTTCATAGTTTTGATCTTCTTCTTTTTCTTAGATAAATCCCTTTAACATTTCATATAATAAGGGCTTGGTGATGATGAACTCCTTTAACTTGACCTTATCTGGGAAGCACTGTATCTGCCCTTCGATTCTCAGTGATAGCTTTGCTGGATAGAGTAATATTGGGTGTAGGTCCTTGCCATTCATGACTTCAAATACTTCTTTCCAGCCCCTTCTTGCCTGCAAGGTTTCTTTTGAGACATCAGCTAATACTCTTATGGGAATTCCTTTGTTGGTAACTGCCTCCTTTCCTCCTGCTGCTTTTTAAGATTCTCTCCTTATCTTTAATCTTGGGTAATTTAATTATGAGGTATTTTGGTGAGTTCCTCCTTGGGTCCAACTTCTTTGGGACTCTCTGAGCTTCCTGAACTTCCTGGAAGTCTATTTCCTTCTCCAGATTGGGGAAGATCTCCTTCATTATTTTTACAAATAAGTTTTTCAGCTTCTTGCTCTTCCTTTCCTCCTTCTGGCATCCCTATGATTTAGATGTTAAAATGTTAAAGTTGTCCCAGAGGTTCCTAAGCCTCTCCTCATTTTTTCGAATTCTTATTTCTTCATTCTGTTCTGGTTGATTGTTTATTTTTTCCTTTTGTTCCAAATTGTTGGTTTGAGTCCCAGTTTCCTTCTCTTCTCTGTTGGTTCCCTATATATTTTGCTTTATTTCATTTTGTGTAGCCTTCACTTCTTCCTTTATTTTGCATCTGTACCCAGTTATTTCTGTGAGCATCCTGATTACCAGTGTTTTGCACTCTGCATCTGATAGGTTGGCTATCTCCTTGTCACTTAGCTCTTTTTCTGGAGCTTTGATCTGTTCTTTCATTTGGGCCATATTTCTTTGTCTCAGCACACCTGTTACATTGTAAGGGATGGAGCCTTGGGTATTCATCAGGGCAGGGCAGCCCAATTCATTGTGATATGATGATATATGTGGGGTAGGGTTCAGAAAGGGAACAATGCTGCTTGCTCAGCTCTTGCCCCCCTTTCAGACACATCCCTTGCTACCCACAATGGAATTGGGCCCTTCTGATGCTGATTCCTGGGCGGGTAGGTTTGTGTGCATTTAAGGACTCCGTGGGTCCCTCCTACAGACTCTCCTGTGAGACTTGGAATTATCCCACCCCTGCATCCCCCACAGGTTTTTACCACTAGAGGTTTTAACGCTTTATTTTCCCACACTGGAACCCTGGGTTGCATGGTCTGTCTTGCTCCTGAGTTCTTAATCCTGGAGTACCTGCACATGAATGTGGGACTGCCCATGCTAAGGTGGAACTGCCCAGTCTGCCAGCTGCAGCCTTTCCACACATCCTCTCCACCCCAACTGCCTGTCTGGATGAATGTTTCTTCTTAAACTCCTTGGTTGTTGGATTTCAATACAGTTGGATTTTCTGGCAGTTTTTTGTTTTTAAATTGATTGTTGTCCTTCTTTTGGTTGTATAAGGAAGCAATGCATATGTACCTGTGCCTCCTTCTTGGCTGGAAGTCAACATGGCTGTATTCTTTTGGTTAGAAGGAAGTTACTCAAGGGGAGGAGATTATGTAAGACTATGACTACCAGGAGGTGGGGTGCTTTGGGGCCATCTTGGTGGCTGTACCAAAACTGTCCTGCAACCTTCCCATGAGTTTTGTAGGTTATTCAATATTTTTATAATCCATTTCTTTTTGGCCAGAATCAGTGACTCATTTGCATTCAGACCCATATGCAGATGCTCATTGACTTAAGATGGGGTTATGACCCAGTAAATCCTTCATAAGTTGAAAATATTGTTAAATCAAAAATGCATTAAGACATCTAACCTACTGAACATCATAGCTTAGCCTAGCCTGTCTTAAATGTGTTCAACGCACTTACATTAGCCTACAGTTGGGCAAATGTCTTGAGTTTCACCTCAATAGTAATTGCCTTTCTCTTCTCACCAGAAGCAGAAGACACAGATGGGTATTGTGTAGAGTTGATGGGATACAAAAACAAAAATAAAAATCCAAAAGCTACTGGCAACACAGTACACTGTGTTGATTGTTTATCCTTGTGATCTGTGATTGCATGCCTGACTGGGAGCTGTGGCTCACTGCCTCTGCCCAGCATCATGAGGGAGTATTGTACTACATATCACTAATCCAGGAAAAGATCAAAATTTAAAGTACAGTTCTACTGAGTGCATATTGCTTTTGCATCATCATAAAGTCTAGAAATTGTTAAACCATCACCAGTCAGGGACCATCTGTACTTGCCCAGTGTTTTGTAATTTTGTGAATCTGATTTCTATTGATCTATCACCTTTCTCTGTGAGCTATTAACACTGCTAATTGCTCCTTTTTCTTTTTCAAAGTTATCAGTTCTGTGTCTGAATACTTTACTACTTCAGAGCCAGTTGCCTAGCATCTATTAAAAACTAGTTTGGTTGTTAATCTCTACAAAGATCATAGAAGGGAAATTAGGAACCTCTCAAATTAGCCTTATCAAAGTTGGAAAACTAAGTCCTGTTAATGGAACAGCTGATAAATTCTCATACCCAAACCAAGGTTTTTGCAGTTTATCCTCATTTTGGCTATGACCAGAAGGTTGCTTTTCCTTAGAAAGTTCTGCAAAAATTTAATATCAGAAATCCAGTGCCAATGAAAAGAAGCAAGAAAGTACAAGAATACAAAAGAATACAAGAAAAGAGAATTTGTTATTTCACATAAACTAGGGAACTGCTGGGGAGTCTCACAGGATCAAAGAAGAACTAGAGCTCCAGCACCTGCAGACGGAGCTCCATACGGGCAGCTCTCTCTCTCTCTCACGCTCTTGCTGACATCTCCGTCATCTCTGTGTCTCCCTTTCCTGGCCTTGTTCCTGGCTTGCAATAGTGCCTTTGAATGGGACTTTTAGTTTTTCAGCCAGAAGAGAAAGAAGGGTTGGGTCAGGCCCTTAGTCACAATGCCAGGAAGATGGGATACTAAGCCAGGCCAGAAGAAGGACCATGGAAAACTACTGGTCAATGCAGGCAATGACTCAAGCCCATTGTCAGTGCCCCTCCCCACAGGCATGGACAGACGAACCATGTAAGTGGTCCCTGAAATAGTCAAGATTCCAAAAAGGAAAAAACAGTGCTATCATCTGTGGTAAGGTCCTGCCTGGAAACCACAGGTTGGAGGAATCTTTTTTGGCCAATGTTTTTCCTGGAGTCTTAGTATTCATTTAATTGCACCAAAGGTCCAGTGTCTTAGCCCACTGGCAAAATAGGGTTACACTGAATTTTGTCTGTATTGATTTCACTTGTTCAGTAACTACTTGACAGTTGAGAAAAAATTAGTGACAGACATGGAGACCAAGGATGACATGGAAAGTAGCTGTGCAGTTCATGGGTTTAGGCCAAGGTTAAAGTATATTAACAAAGCAGGCCAGAGCTTTCTCTTTACTACCATCTTCTGTGACTTATAAGCACATTATTGATTTTTGTTTTTAAGCTTTCAGTAAGGAATGATTTGTCAGGTTTATGAAAACTACATGTATTCAGAGACTTATCTTAGTGCCGTATTAGTGTGTTTAGACACATGGGTTCTTAGATCTTGATCTTGGATTGAGATCAAGATCAGTCAGACATGGCTTTTGGATGAAGTAATATTGTGCTCCCTTTAAATGTGTATACAGAGACTGAAGTTACCCTTGTAATTCTTCCAAGGAAGTACTACAGTGGGCTCCCTATAGGGAACTGATACTGATCTGGGACCATTTGCAGTTCTCGGAGATACACTCACAGCTCATCACTTGTTCTTTGTCAGTTCTTTATGGAGGGCCCTGAATGTGCTAAGTGCTAGAAGCAATGATGTAGAATAAAACTGCCTCATTCTGTCTACTTACAGCTTGGTTTAGGGCTCTACCCCCAAGTAAGGAAGCAGCTCACTTCTAAATTTATATTGGAATCCAATACTTAGGATGAAAGTCAGGTGTAGAGAAGTAAAGATAAATGTACCTGATGTCGCCCAGAAGCAAAAGGGCATGTAGAGGATGGGAGCTCAGTTTTTGGTTCAGACAGAGTTGGGTATGACTCTTAGCAAAGACACCCCCTAGCTTTGTGACATTGGGAAATTTGTCCACTTCTTTAAGCCTCTGATTTCTCATCTCTAGAATGGAGCTAATAATAATACAAACCCAGTGGGATTGTTTGATGTGTATTAATAAGATAATTCTAGGAAGACATTTAGCATTACATGGACATATTACTTGAAAATCACTATGGTAGTTGTAATAACCTCAGGAATCATGAATTTTGAGGTCCCTCTGTGTCCACTTTCTACCATACACTTAGAACCTCTTCCAAGTCTCCATACCCAGAGCAAACCACCACTACCACCTGTAGGTGTCATGGGTCTCTGGCAGAGACTTTAGAACCAGGCTAACTTGGGTTTATATGCAGGATTCATCTCTCAGAGATCCAGTTCCTCAACTGTAAAATGAGTAAAATTATACAATAACACAGGTTAGAGATAATAATAAGCTCCACTGTAGGTTGGCTTTTAAAAAATTCCTCATCTGGCCATCTTTGCCAGCCCTCATCATAGTGATGATTTAAGTGAGGATCTCTAGAAGACAAATCTAAGTAGTCCCTGATGTCAGTTTTCTCTTACTGGCCCTGAGCCAGACTTCTTTGTTCTTTGATCTGGCCCGATTTCCTCCAAACCAAGGTCTGTGGAGCCATGATAATGTGGAGCCATCCAGTGGGCACATTAGATTTGGAAATATGCTCTTCATATAACTCATCTTGGCATGGGTGCCAATTAAGAGGCAACAGAGAGATCAATCTCAGCTCCAATGAGAGTGGACCTGTAAGACTGAATTATAAATGCACACTAATATAGTTGTGATTTTTGCATCAAGACTGGCAAGAAATCTTAGCAAATAAAAGATTTGTTTGGTATAGAAAAAATGATGTTCAGAAGTCAAAGTTTCTTGGGAAAGTTCTCTCTGCTTCTGTCTGGTACTAGAAATCTACAAATCAGTAAAAAGTCTGCATTTTCCCCAAATTACTGATTCTTCACATTGCAGATTCTTCCTTTCCCTGATACCATTTCACATGGGTCCCTATTCAGATGGAAAAAGGCATGGGGTGTTTAAAAGCTTGATGACATCTGCTGACATTCTCCTTGCTTGTGTCTTGCAGCCTACTTCTGCTTCCTCCTGACTGCTCTGGGTGTGACAGCTGGTGCCCATCGCTTGTGGAGCCACAGGTCCTATAAGGCCAAGCTGCCTCTGAGGATATTTCTGGCTGTCGCCAACTCCATGGCTTTTCAGGTGGGGATGGAGTGGACATTCCTCCACATACATTCTAGGCTTAGTGTTCAGGCCCCAAGCACTCCCTACCTGTCCCAAGTTTTATCTCCTTGCAGTTTTACATACTATCAAATGTCACCTGGGTACTTTGTGGCTCAAGACATGCTGAACTCCAGAGGAGGAAAGGAGATTCCTCCTTCCAGAATTGTTGCCCGGAATGTGCCCTGAAACCCACCACAGCTGTCTAGCTCTAATGAGAGCCAAGTTCGGTATGCTGAGTATGCTGTATGCTATTGCATTTGATCCTTGCACTAACCCCATGGGTTAGGTGTTACGTGTCTTCCCATTTCACGGATGAGGGAACTAAGGCTTAATGAAGTTAAAGAATGTACTCAAATTATATGACTAAAAAAATGAACCTTCTAGGATAGGGAAATGTGGGTCTGATACAAAGCCATTATTTCTACAAAACACGTTCCTGAAGCCACCCTCTAAGTTTGCAGTGGAAGGTCTATTCAGTGTGGAGTTGGAAGACTCAGGAGTTGAGTCTGATGGTTGCTAGCTGTGAATCGCTTACTCATCTCTAGTTTTTTTTTTATTTGTAAAAGTACAGATGTGAGTTCACTCCCAGAGTTGTTATGAAACCATTAAAAGTTGCAAGGAGCTATATATAAAAATGTAAGACAGGATCACCATTGCACTAGGTTTTGGGCTGTGTCTTTAGGACTATTTCAGTCCTACACATGTCCCACCATCTTGGTCACTTTCTGAGCCCCTGGAATTTTGGATTGATCGTGGATCTCTGTTTTCCCAGGCAGAGTGAGTGGGAACAACTTGTTTTCAAAGTTTTTGCCCATATATGAGTGCAGATGATTCCAGACCCAGTGAATTTTCACCCATTGGGAAGAAATGACAATTCCCAAAAGTGCTTTAGGGTCAAAGGAAACAAGTGACCCAGGATCCCCTCTGTGATCCTCAGACATGGGAGTCATGTGACCACCTCTGCACTGGGCCTTACATCCCTATAAGATAGCCTGACCCTAAGCATTTCTCTAAGCTGCTCTTGTATCTAAGAATACAAATCCCTTTTCCAGGCTTCCCTCCTGCAGTTTGAAAGCAAATATGATCTAACACAACGGATCACCACGGGAACACAATTCAGATTCTGTATACCTAGTGGTTATAATTCAACCACATTTGGGAATTAGAATCAAGGGCCTAGGGGAAAAGCTGTTGTGCGTAGAGGAAAAGCTGGAGCCTCCTGGTTGCATGCTTCGTTCCCCACCGGCACCGTGACCTACACCGCACTTCATTTTGACTTCATTTTGACTTCAGCCATCTTGGTTCAGTGTTGCTCTGTTCATCATGACCAGAAGTTACAATAATGATAATTTAGAAGCTCATTGACTTAGGTCTTATATGCTATTTAGGACTTAATTCAGTAACTTTCATGTATTTCGTTCAAGCAATTTATTATTTTTAACCTCCAATTACATATTTGTATGGTTATAAAGCACCTCTATTGGAATTTTTCCCAACATCAATAACTTGAAATTGAGAGCATAAATTTTTTTTCCCAGTGAAACTTTGTTAATAACTCAATTTTTGAGAATATAAGTTTCCTTGACAAAACATCCCATAATAGAACATCACATGGTGATTTTAAATTTACTTTGGGGAGAGAGTACATTGTTGACCCGCGCCCTGAAATAAATTCTTGGCTCTGCCATTTGCTAACTCTGGGCCTTTGTGCAAGCCTCTGTTCCTTTATAAGCAAAGGGGCGGGGTAATACTACTTACCTCACAGAGTCGTTGGGGGGATGAAATAAGGAACAAAAAGTACCTAGATTGTGAAGTACCCAGAAGCAGTCAGTGAATATCATTCCCCTCCTCTATGTTAGAATCGCACACTGTCTCATTCATTTCTGTATTTTAGTGCCTCTGATATGGAAAGCACTCAATGATTGTTTGTTAAATGAATTAATATTTTTAAAGCATTTTCAGAAATCATCAAATTTGAACTATGCCTACATCTTCCAGGGCCACAAATATTTGTTGAGCGCCTGTTATGTGGCAGGCACTGAGCTAAGCACAGTGGGCTTAATGATTAGCAAACACAGCCACCACCCTTGCCCTCATGGTGCCTTCTGTCTACTGGGATATTAGAATTCCCACAGTTTCCCAGTGGAAATGTCAGTGCTCCATGGGCCTGGGGTTTTAAAACAATGTCATTTAGAACGTAAGATCAGCATAGGGTCAACTCCCATGTTACGTGTAACTGCCAGAGGGAAAGAGTACAGTCAATCCAGACCACTTAACTTCAGGAAGAAAACCACCTGGAAACGTAAAAATGTGCTGTGATCTGCATATATCCCTGACTTAACGTAGAGCCATTGATTTAGTTTCCCTTTGATGTCCCCCTGGGTTTTTAAAGATAGTTTCAAGGGTTTTCTTCTGCTTTCTTCCATCAGAATGGTCATGCCTTTGGCCACAATGGAAAAATGGCAAGGTTAATTCTGAGGATCATCATCAGGGCTTTTGCTAGATGTTGCAAACAAGATCTTGATCATCAAAATCAATCTTCTAAAAATTGGGACTGAAACATTTGAAATTCCCTTTTCGTCTTTATTTTGTAGAGGAGGTATGTGCTGGGCAGAGGGAGGTAGTGGGGAAAGGTTTTCAGCTCTACTTTTAGTCTGAAAAGATGTCTCTCTGCTATTGTCTTTGGGTTTTCCTAGAGATTTCTTCTTAAATAGGGATTAAGGCCTTCAGTTCTTTCTGTTGAAAATCTCGTTATTATGCAGGGGCCCTATTGATGTGGAGGACCCTGTAGTCCCACAATTCGGTTTGAATCTTGGTGGTGAGCCTGAGTTGGGTATTTCCCTTCCCACGGGCAGTCAGGCTTTGGTAAAACTCAGTTGATAGGCCCTGATAGGATAGTTTCTCTTGAGGACAGATCTTGCTAAAGAAAAGAGAGAGCTTTCTACAGAGCTTGAATTTCAAAATGGTTATGTCTCCTTTTCCTGCCAGAAGAGCAAGGGGATTTTCCTTAGCTATCATGGTGAGAACTTGGTGGGGCTTCTGGAGGTAAAATTCATGAATGTGCAGAGCCCCCTAGTACCAGGCACTCTAGGAGTTTCTAATTCTCAAGCTTGTCCACAATAATTCATCGACTAAAGTAATTCATCAGTTAAAGTTTAAATAATTCCTACCCATTCAGCTTTTGCTCCCAGGCCTCTGCTTATAGTAGGCTGTGATTCTCTGTTGCTGGCTATTTGTCCTAGGTTTGGGGGCTGTAGTTTGCCTGTGACCTCATTTCTCTGATGAACTTAAGAGATTTGTTGATTTTGGCTTTTTGTTTTTCTTGTTGTGAGGGTAGGAATTACTATCTCCAAGCTCTTTGCAAATCAGACAGAAAGTAGAAGTTACAGTATGATCTGTGAATATGTCACGTAGAGCACGTGGTCATGGGCGCTGAACTTTGGCAGGTATATAACAACAAAAACAATAACAATTTTTGAGTGCTAACCACCTACCAGCATTTCACTAAGCACGTTAGCTATCTGACAATACTCTACAAAGTAGATACTGTTATTGTCCTCATATGATAGGCAATATCAGTAAAATTGAAAGAGGCTACTATATAACCTGACCAAGGACATTCGGATTTAAGTGACAGAAGGGGGATTCAAGTGCAGGCAGCTTGACTCCAGAGGCCACCCTTTCACTGATGCTCTAACGCCTGTCCCATCATGAAAATGTGCATTTATTCTTTCATTTGGCAAATACACACATGCTAAACATTGCTCCCTGCACTGGATAATGAGACAGACACGCTCCCTGCCCTCTAATGTGTACTTGTATATTGCAGGGGGAGAGAGAGCAAATAAATAAGTAAGCAAAAGAATGTGAAGAATTTAAACACAGCAATGTGATGAAGGGTAAGAGAGAGGCAGCTTCTTTAGAGAGGACGGTCAGAGAAGACCTCGCTGAACAGGTAACATTAGAGCTGAGACCAGAGGGAGAGAACAGGTTGGGGAAGAGCATTCCAGACAGAAGGAGGAGCCAGGGCAAAGGGAGAACAAGGGTAGTGAGTTCAAGGAAGAGAAGAATGGCCAGTATGGCTGGTCCACTTGAGTGTGGAAAATGGTCACAGAAGAGGCCAGAAAGGGGAACAGGGACCACACCAGTGCAGGACTGTCAGGCATAGCAAAGAGTTTGGGTATTGTTTTAAAAGCCATAGAGAGGCACTGTGAGATTTTAGTCAGGGGAGTGATGTGGTCTAGTATATTCCAGTGGCACAAGGAAGCCTCAGAATAGTCATGAGAGGCCAGAGATTTTTGTGCCAGATTTGGGCTCATAGAGCAGCCCCCACCTCTGGGTCTCTGTGGGCGTGCACATCAAGGAGGGAGACTTGGCCATGAGGCAATGCTGTTGAGGATGGCTGGGGCATTAGCAGCAGCATGCAGTAGCCATTGGTTAGGAGAACAAAATGCCAACCGGAACACTACTGCAGGCTGTAGAATCCATAACCTTACTGGAGGTCTGCACGGGCTCCATCGCTCACTGCAGGCATCCTGTTTCAGTATCTGCCGCCTTCCCCAACCACAAGCCTAAGCTTCAGAGGTACAACCTTTCTTTGACATAATCAGGTTTGCCTTCCTCTTTCCAAGATGGGTGGATGTTGTTGGTTTCCTCCTCCTGTGTAAACAGGCAGTAGCAAAAGTGGCCCTGACCTTGAAGCCCTGGGAAGCCTTCCTGGTGTGGTTTTGGAAGATAGCTTGCATGCCAAGCTTTACAATGTCTCCTTCCACAGCATTTTGCCCTCCTGGCACATTTGGAAGTCAAGTGGGAAAAACAAATAGCTTGGCCATCTTTGAGCAACTTCTCTGCTCATGATAATGGTGATTTATGGATTCATTAAAACATTCTTGTTATACATACTGCTCTGTAACTCCAGATTGGCAGTATTGGTGGAGACTAACAGATGACTGGGTGGAGGTGGGAGGTTATATGTCAGAGAGAGAGAGGGTGGTGGGCGGGGAGAGAGAGAGGAACTCTGCTGAGGCTGCTGCAGGAGGCACACAGTATTTTCGCATTTTCTTTCTGTGTTTACCTGGCAGGATTAACTATACTTCCTGCCAATAAAAATACACCTTTTAAGATAGAGATTGACATGACCCCAGCCTCCTAAAATGCTTCACTTCCTTCTTTGTTGTGGATGTAGGTCAGTGAAAACAGGTGAGAGAAGTGAAATCACCTCAAAAGAATGAAAAGGCGATAGCCTGAGGTGGCCTGGGAAAAGCAAGCAGTTCTGTACTCAGACACACCAACCCATAGGGCCGGTCTGGCTCTCCTGTTCCCCTCCACAAACATGGCAGAAACTATGCAGCTATTACCTCTTTGTACAACATTTGTATTCCCTTAGCATTTCAAGATGATTACATTTTAGTAAACAAAAAAGATACATACTTTAAAAGCACACAGAGAGATTTTATGTAAAGAAATACTTGATAAAGTAGAGGGTATTTTTGTAAACAAATAGCTCCCAGATTTTGTTTGTTAATATGGCTCCACATCTATACTGGAAGAAAGGTCCACTTGTTTAAGATGAATTCTTGTGCAGTCCTGTTAATTTGGAAGCTATTCTGAAACATTTTCAAGCTAAATGTTTCATTCTGCCTTCTTTTCATAAAGATCTTCAGAAGCGCTCCGACAGGACATCCCTTTCACCCTGCGCTCTCCCCTGCCATTCTCTTCCTTCCATAGAAGCACAGAGGTTGGAACTGGGGTTCTGTAGAAGCCGTTTCATCACTTTTCTAACAAATGAAGAAACTAAGGCCCAAATACTTGCTTGCCATGTCCTCTTCCAACCATGTTGTTTGACAAGGTCCAGAACGTGGAAGGAGGGAATTCAAGGAATCCATCTTCCTGGAAGAGAACGTGGCATACAAAGGGGGGCGGTAATTTTCCTGGGATTGCTCTTAATAACTCCTTGTTGATATTATTCATGGTCTTGCTTTGTACCCTGATTTCACATAAGAATAGGCCATGAGGAAAGAGAGGCTCGAAGCCAGTCAATGATTGAATTTGAGGGAAATTCTGAAGGGACAACTAGTTCTCCTCAGACTATTGAATCATACCCAAATTGTGTAAACAAGGTGTTTATAAACCTGAGTAAGAAATTATCCTCAATTGTTCCCATAAAAGAATTCATGAATCAGTCATAACAGGCTGAATTGTTGGTAGATTTTCCCATGCCTGTTTCTTACCCGCAGATATAAAGGGTCTTCCAAGAAAACAAGAAAAAACTATATAGACCCCTACTCACAGCCTAGGGATACCCCTGGGTAGCATATTGGATTAATGGTAAATTATGGTATCCCCAAAGAGGAGCAAATAGTCTCCAGAGGGTTCCAGATCCCCCATTGCCTTATACAGAGGCATATAATGAACATGGAATTAGAATGGTCAATAAGGATGGAGTCTAAGTGCCTTATAATAGTTTAAATTTCATGGAAAGATTAGCTCAGAGCAGACCTCCCTGGTGTTTATTTATTAAGGAAAAAACAGGTCACTACTCCACCAGCTTGTCAAAGGATTTTGCCCACATTTCCCCCTATCATGCAGCAGCTTCAAAAAAGAACTTTCTGAATTATCCAATTAGAAATAGAATAAGACATGAGAAAGTCAAGAATGGCCTATATCCTATAAAATTTAATAAAATTGTCTATCACCTTTTAGGTCAAAAGGTTTATTATGACTAGATTTCCTCTCTGTCTCTCCTTATGTGTTTGTTTTGGTGATCAAAAGGTGGTGGGATTGTTAGATATTTATATTTTAGGTTTATTGATTTGAACAACTTCAATGAAGTTGTATAAAATAATTTCTTGATCAGAGAATAAAATCCCCTCTAATGAAATAGCCCCTGAATATCTAAAAGTTGTTGAAGTAACAGCTCCTCCTTTACCTCGAATAGGAATATATATCAATTAGAATTAGACAGGCAAATAAATAAGAGAAGCTGGTTAGCTATTATAAACCAAACATGTAGAAACAATTACCAGAGACCTCTACTCAATCGAGCGTATCCTTTTGCCCCATGACAAATTCTGAGAACTTTAATAAACAATAAGACATTCAAGTTCTGTACATACAGCTATTTCTAATTGTTTGCATTTAATAGGTTACTAGATTAGCATGACCAGATATTTGGGTAAAAAACTTCCTGCTTCACCTAATCGCAAATGTTAATCACTGCCAAAAATGAAAATACAAAAATCTGTTTGTACTTGCAATAAACGGGACAGAGCTTCACCGTCCTCTGAGTCGTGTTGTTGTCTGTTACCCATCGCCGACACCTTACCCACCTTCAGGAGACCCTTGACCCAGCTGCGGCCGGACCGCAGCACTTGCTCTTCTTTTTGTTTTATTTTCTTTACATTATCTCCGAACATGTTTATGGGGCTGGAGGAGCCTGTGTCGCAGAGCAATTCCTTGACAAGCTATTTCTTCCTGTATCTGCCACCAACCATTTGGTCTGTGGTAGCGGTTGTCACTGCTTATTCTTTTCCATTGCTCTCCTGCCAGACACTGTGACGTTGCTGCTTTCTAGGTTTTCCAGCCCGCTGATTATTGTACATTTTAGATGATTTTTCTCCCAGCTGCCTTCATTTGCATTTTTCCTAAATCAAACCTCATTGTGATAATTTCTGTTCATATTTCTAACCTCTTTAGATACATCTGTTCTCAAAGATGTCTGCAGCAACTCTTAATTTGGTACCAACCAACAATATTATTAACAAAATGTGCACACCGTGTTCCCAGTCATTAATGAAGATACTAAAGAAAACTACTAGATCTAACAGATACATTGGGGCCTCCATTAGTTGCCTCCCTGCCCCTCTGTCCTCTCCTCCTCATCTTTCCTCTCCTCCCCATTAGATTTTGAGCTGCTTTTCTTTTTTAAAAGATTTTACTTATTTATTTTAAGAAAGAGGGGGAGGGAGGGAGAAAGAGAGGAAGAGAACTATCAGTCGGTTCCCTCTTGTACTCAAGCCAACCAGGTAGCAAACTTGCAACCACTGAGGTTTCACTTTGTAGGTCAGCGCCCAACCAACTGAGCCACACCAGGGAAGGCTTGAGCTGTTTTTTATCTCTAGTCCTTGTTTATCAGAGTTTAGGCTTTTCATTTCTTCTGTCTAGTTCCTAGTAGCACCAGCTGCAGGTCTTGTCACAGGAATGATTCAGGAATACTATTTTACATGCTTTATTAAGCCACAGAGATACGATAGCTGTGGGAGTCATTGAATCAACCATTTTAATTAATGTTAAAGTTTACAGAATTTCATATACTGGACAAAATTTGTAGTCTCTATTAAAAATATATGTTTTATTGATTATACTATTATAATTGTCCCAGTTTTTCCCCCTTTGCCCCTCTCTACCTGGTACTGCCATTTCTTCCAGCACTACCCCCTGCCTTAGTTCGTGTCCATGGGTCATGCATATAAGTTCTTTGGCTCCTCCATACCTATACTATTCTTAACATCCTCTTGTCTAGTTTATGCCTGCTTCATAATCCCTGTACCTTTCCCCCATTCTCCTCTTCCCCCCTCCCAAATGGTAACCCTCTAAATGATCTCCATTCCTGTGATTCTGTTCCTATACTGCTTGTTTGCTTAGTTTGTTATTTGGATTCAGTTATTGATAGATGTTAATTTATTGTCATTTTACTGTTCATCATTTTGATCTTTTTCTTAGGTAAGTCCCCTTAACATTTCATATAATAATGGCTTGGTAATGATGAACTCCTTTAGTTTTACCCTATCTGAGAAGCATTTTACCGGCCCTTCCATTCTAAATGATAGCTTTGCTGGATAAAGTAATCTTGAATGTAGGTTCTTGCATTTCATGACTTTGAATACTTCTTTGCCAGTCCCTTCTAGCCTGTAAGGTTTCTTTTGAGAAATCAGCTGACAGTCTGATGGGAACTCCTTTGGAGGTAACACTGTCCTTTTCCCTTGTTGCTTTTAAGATACTCTTTATCTTAAACTTCAGCCATTTGCATTATGATGTGTCTTGGTGTGGTCCTCTTTGAGTCTATCTTGTTTGGGACTCTGTGCTTCCTGGACTTGTATGTCTATTTCCTTCAACAAATTAGGGTTTCTTTCATTATTTCTTCATATAAGTTTTCAATTTCTTGCTCTTTCTCTTCTTCTCTGGCACTCTTATGATTCAGATGTTGGTACATTCAGAGTTGTCCCAGGGGTTTCTCAACCTATCCTCATTTTTTTAATGCTTTTTTCTACCTGCTGTTCTGATTCAATGCTTTTTTCATCCTTATGTTTCAAATAATTGATTTGATTCTCAGCTTCATCCCCTCCACTGTTGGTTCCCTGTAGATTTTTCTTTATTTCACTTAATGCAACCTTCATTTCTGCTTGGGTCTTTTTTATGCTGTTGAAGTACCCAAGGAGTTCCTGGAGTATCCTGATAACCAGTGTTTTGAACTGTGTATGTGATATGTTGTTTATCTACATTTTGTTTAGTTCTTTTTCTGGAGTTTTGTTCTATTCTTTCATTTGGGCCATATTTCTTTGTCTCTTCATTTTGGTAGCCTCCCTGTGTTTGTTTCTGTATATTAAGTAGAGCTTCTTTGATTCCCTGTCTTAGTAGCATGACCTATTGTAGAAATGTGCACCTGTAAGTTATATGGTGTAGAGGTTTAGGTAATTGCCAGGGTGGGGCAACTGTTGTCACTGCTCTGTGGTTCTGTGTGGGGGAGGGCTCAGAGAGGGGACAATGCCACAGCCCGGCCTCTGGAGTTTTGCCTGTCCGGAAGCTATCTCCTGGTACCCTCCCTGTTGCCAGTCATTTCACTTTCTCCTCATATGCCACTGGTGCCCTTCCAGCTATTACCCTGGTGCTGAATCCCAAAGGGAGTGGGCCTGTGTGAGTCCTGAGTCCATTATAGGCCATTTCAGAGGAGTCTCTTGAGAATCCTGCAGTTTCTTCCCTCACTCCAGTCCCCACTGGTTTTTACTGACAGAACTCACCGGGACTTATCTTCTTGGTGGTGGAACCCTGGGCTGGTGGTCTGGCCTTGAGCTGACATCCCTTGTCTCAAGCTATCACTCCCAACTTTTATCCATCCACACCTGGATGTTGGACTGACCATTCCCTTCTTGGCACCTCTCCACTTCTCCACACCTCTCCATATCCCTGCCCCTCCTACCCTTCTGGATGAATGTGGTTTCTTTAAATCTTTGGTTGTTGGACTTCCACACCAACACAGCTTGATTTTCTGACAATTCTGGGTGATATTTGTTTTGTACTCTAGTTGTATTTTTTGCTTTATTTGTGCAGGAAGGCGAGGCATGTTTACCTACACCTCCACCTTGGCCAAAGTCCAAAATTTGTAGTCTTGCTTTTAAAAACATATAAAAGTTAGACACATCTCATCATTTTCATCTTATATTGACTCTTTTGTAAAAGATTTTGTTTATTTTTATTCTTAAAATTATTTTATTATTTATTTTTAGAGAGAGAGGAAGTGAGGGAGAAAGAGAGAGAGAAACATTGATGTGAGAGAGAGGCATCAATTGGCTGCCTCTCACACATGCCCCAACTGGGGGCTGGACCCACAACCCAGGCATGTATCCTGACTTGAGTGGAAGTGGTGACCCTTTGTTCTGCAGAACAGTACCCAAGCAACTGAGTTACATCAGCCAGGGCTATTTATTTATTTTTAGAGAGAGACAAAGGGAAGGAGAAAGAGAGAGAGAGAAACATCAATTGGCTGTATCTCATATGCCCCCAGTCAGGGACCTGGCCCACAACCCAGTCATGTGCCCTGACTGAGTATTGAACCTGGCCACTTTTGGTTTGTGGGAAACACCCAATCCACTGAGCCATACTAGTCAGGCCTATCAACTCTTCTATAGCTTTTTGTGTAAATCTGCTGATTAATTCTCTTTGTATGTAGAAATGCATAAACCACTTGTGAGGAACACAGGAGATGTATAAGAAATGGCCCATGTCATGAGGAGCTTACAGCCTGATAGATCTGTTTAGCCTTTAGTGTAATAAGTAGGGACCTTCATAAGACAATGTGGATTAAATTGCTCAAAAGTTTCATACTGATTTTTGTGGCTGCAGAGATGTGAATATGGTATGAGGATAAAGCATAATGCAGAAGGAGGGTTTTTAGTTGAAACTTGAAAGGTAAAAAGGAATAAGGAGGGAAACACTTGAACACAGATATAGAGAGAGGAATGACCATGACATACTGTAGGGGTCCCTACATCGTACAGAATCAGTCTGAATGAAGAAGGATACTGATAGGGTATAGTGTGTTGCAAATCCAGGTACCTGCACTACTCTCTGACTAGATGTCTCTCACGCTTCTCAAAATCAATATGCCCAAGGCCGAATTTGTGACTCTCCCCTCTCCCCGAAACTGCTTCTCTCTGATTTCCCCCACTGGAAATCTGTGTCAAATCTGTTTCTAAATTTTCCTAATCATCCCTCATTCAATCGGTCAGCCAATCTTTTCTATTGCTAAATTATACCTTGAACCTGCACACTTCTCATCTCTGCCATCCTCAAATCCAAGCCGTGATCATTTCTTGCCTAGATTACTGCACAAACCTCGTAAACTGGTCTTCCTCTTTCAACACTTGCCTCTTTCCATACTGCAGCCAGACAGAGCTTATTGAAAATTAAACCACTGTTTGACAAGAATAAAAAATCTTTCAGTGGCTTAATGTTGCATTTGGAATGAAATCTAGCCTTTTTATTGTGGCCTAGGAGGCCCTGCATGATCAGGCTTTTGCTCACCAGTACAGATTCCCCCCCAAGTGGGTGTTTTTCCTTACAGTTCTGACACTAACCACTCAGACAAGTGTCAGATCCCATAAGTTAAAGTCTCAGTGCATCCTGCCCTTATGTGACTGCCCCTGCTTCTGATGCCAGCCGCCATAGGGTCTCTATGCTACCTGTACCTTGTACTGACTGGCTACAAATTTAGAAGTTCCCACAGTTCTTCAGGCTTAGTAATTTGGAAGAACAACTCACAGAACTCAAGAAAGTTATACTAACTATTACACTATTATTATAAAGGATATGAATCAGGACCAACACATTGGACAGGGTGTGAGAGGATCCCTCACACAGAGTTCCTCGCCCTCTCTCCAAGGAGTCAGGGTGGCCATCCCCCTGAACATCAGTGTGCTCATCGTCCAGGAAGCTCCTCCAACACTCAGTGTCCAGAGTGTTCACTGCACAGGTGTGATTGATTAAACCGCTGGTCATGTGATTGACCTCAGTCTCCATTCCCCTTGCCCTCCCAAAGTACCAACTCTCTAATTACATGGTTAGTTTTTCTAGTGACCAGCCCGGATCCTAAAGCTATCTAGGGGCCTCATTAGCAAAATAAAGACACTCTTATCACTCAGGAAATTCCAATGTTTTTTGAAGTTCTGTACCAGAAACCACCAGGGACTAAGACCAGACATATTCTTTATTATACCACTTCATCTTGAGCCATTCTTGCCCTGGCTCCATGCACCAAACATGCTGAACTTCTCTTAGTTCCTGGACTCTGTCAAGTCCATCCCTCTACCCCAGACAATGCCCTTCTTCCTCCCTCAATCCTACCTGACTCTTAACCTGATTAGAAAGTCCTTGCCTTGTTCAATGTCTCCCTTGGTACTCCACATACTCATTTGCATCAACTCCAGTCTGAAATGATGTTAACTGCATTTACTTTATGTTGGTCTCCCTAAAATATAAATTCCTTTGGGATTAAATCTTGATTGTCCTGTTCCTTCTTATCTCCTAGCACGTATGAACAGTCAGGAAATATTTGTCAAATTAAAGAATGAAGTGGGAAAGATAAGATTAGGCCAGTTGAAGCTCTTTGCCAAGAAGGAGTGGTTTAGACTTGATGAGAAAAGTAATAATGGAGAGGTTTTCGGATAATAAGCAAGAGGATGATAGGTATTTGGGGAGTATAGTCTCAGTATACCAAATGCATCGCAGAGAGGGAAGGACTAGAGGCAGGAGACGTTACAAGGCAATTACAGGAATCCATGTCAACTGATAAAAGCCTGAACAAGGAGAGTGGAAAGAGAAAATCTGAGATTTTTCAAGAAAGATGGCCTTGACATTTTTCTTCCTGGTTCTAACTCTTTATTTTTAAATAACCTCAAACTTACAAAATGTTGCAAAAAATACCATGAAGAACTCTTGTATACCTTCACTCAAATTCACTAATTGTTAATATATTGCTTCATTTGCTTTTTTATTCTTTTTCTCTCCATATGTGTATACATTCTCCTATGTTATTTTTATAAGTTATAAATACCATGCCTCTTCATCCCTAAATACTTCAGTGTGTATTTTCTAATAGGAAAGACATTTCACATGAACATAGTACATGTACCAAATCAGCAAATTTAATGTTGATACAATACCTTAGCCAGGAGCCTAGTCCAGAAACCAATTCAGGATCCTACATTACCATTTATAATGTCTCTTTATTTTTGTTTCATCTGAAATAATTTGCAAATCTTTCTTTGATTTTATGACATTGACATTTCTTAAATGTACAGACCATTTATCTTGTAGAATGCACCTCATTTTTGGTCTATTCACATTTCCTCATAACTACACAGATTGTGCGTTTTTGGCAGGAATGCTACATCAATGACCTTGTGTCCTGAGCATAAAACAAGAGGCACATGATTATCACTTGGTGATATTATTGCTGCTATGAACTTTGATCACTTGCTTAAAGAGGTGTCTATTGTTTTTTCAGTGTAAGATTACAATATTCTCCCTTAAAATTAATGCATAATTTATGCTGAGATACTGTAAGCTTATGTAAATATTTTTCTTCATCAACCTTTTACCCAGTCGTTTTAGCATACATTGGTAATTCTTGCTTGAATCAGTTATTGTTATGATACCTGCTAAATGATTATTTTCTTACTCTATAATTTCTTCTAGATTTTTAAAGAAGATTTTATTTATTTATTTTTAGAAAGGGGGAGGAAGGGAGAAAGAGAAGGTAAAAAACATCTATGTGTGATTGCCCCTTGCATGCCCCCTACCAGGGACCTGGCCTGCAGCTGAGGCATGTGCCCTGACTGGAAATCAAACCAGCAACCCTTTGATTTGCAGGATGGCACTCAATCCTCTGAGCCACACCAGTCAGGACAATTTTCTACATTTGTTGATTGGCATTTCACATAAGTATGTATGTATGTATGTATTTACTATGGGCTCATAGATCATTTTTTCCTTTTTTAAAGTATTTTTATTGATTATGCTATTACAGTTTTCCCAATTTTTTCTCCCTTTATCCCCCCACTGCCCTGCCCCTCTAACCCTCCAGCATCCCCCCCTCTTAGTTCATGTCCATGGGTTGTACATATAAGTTCTTTGAGTCCTCAGTTTCCTGTAACATTTTTTATCTCTCCTTGTCTATTTTATGCCTATTAATTATGCTTCTTCTTCCCCGTACCTTCCCCCCTCGTTCCTCCCTTCCTCCTCCCCACTGAAATCCCTCCATGTGATGTCCATTTCTTTGATTCTGTTCCTATTATAGTTGTTTGCCTAGTTGTTGATAGTTGGTTTATTTGTTGATAGTTGTGAGTTTGTTGTCATTTTACTGTTCATGGTTTTGATCTTTTTCTTAGATAAGTCCCTTTAACACTTCGTATAATAAGGGCTTGGTGATGATGAACTCCTTTAACTTGACCTTATCTGAGAAGCACTTTATCTGCCCTTCCATTCTAAATGATAACTTTGCTGGATAGAGTAATCTTGGATGTAGGCCCTTGCCTTTCATGACTCAGAAAAGTTCTTTCCAGCTGCTTCTTGTCTGAAAAGTTTCTTTTGAGAAATCAGCTGATAGTCTTATGGGCACCCCTTTGTAGGTAACTGTCTCCTTTCCTCTTGCTGATTTTAGGATTCTCTCCTTATCTTTAAACTTGGGTAACTTGATGATGTGCCTTGGTGTGTTCCCCTTTGGATCCAACTTCTTTGGGACTCTCTGGGCTTCCTGGACTTCCTGGAAGTCTGTTTCCTTCGCCAGATTGGGGAAGTTTTTCTTCATTATTTGTTCAAATAAGTTCTCAATTTCTTGCTGTTGTTCTTCTCTTTCTGGCACCCCTATAATTCGGATATTGGAATATTTTAGGTTGTCCCAGAGGTTTCTAAGACTCTCTTCACTTTTTTGAATTCTTGTTTCTTCATTCTGTTCCGGTTGGATGTTTATTTCTTCCTTTTGTTCCAAATCATTGCTTTGAATCCTGGTTTCCTTCCTGTCACTGTTAGTTCCCTGAATATTTTACTTTATTTCACTTTGGGTATCTTTCATTTGTTTTTCATTTTTTGACCAAGCTCAATCAAATCTGTGAGCATTTGATTACCAGCGCTTTAAATTCTCCACCAGATAGGTTGGCTATTTCCTTACTGCTAAGCTCTTTTTCTGAAGTTTTGCTCTGTAATTTCGTTTCGGCCATATTTCTTTATCTTTGGGCTCCTGATAAGGGGTCGGAGCCTTAGGTATTCACCCAGGCAGGGCAGCCCTCCTTGCTGCATATGGCTCTGCCTGTGGGGGAGGGGCCAGAGAGGGAATAGTGCAGCTTACCTGCTCATCTCTAGGTCTCTAGCGCACTTTCAGATGGACTGTCATGTGAGACTGAGAGTTTCTCCCATGGTAGCAACCGCCGTATCAATTCAGAGTCTCAGTTTCCCCTTATATCAGCCCTGCCCACTCAGCCCACAGCCCCATAGCTGCAGCAGCCCCACCCACCCGGTCTGCTGCCTTGCCAAGGTTTTCCTCTCCCGGCTGGCCCTTGTGTTCCACCACCTTACTGGTCTGGTTGTTCTGATTGATTTTTTCTTCAATTCTTTGGTTGTCAGAGTTCCATGCAGTTTGATTTTCTAGTGCTTCTGGTTGTTTATTGATTTTAGATTGGTTGTTATCCTCCTTTTGGTTGTGCAAGGAACAAAGGGTTTCTACCTACACCTCCATCTTGGCCAGAACCTGGATTCTTATTTATTAAATAGATTTTAGTCTGTAACTGTTGTTTATCTTGATGCCCCAAATTATTTATCAAATTGCCCCAGTTTGTTAAGTGGAAGGCAATACAAATGGGCTCCTGTGTCCTTTTTGACTTGTTGCCATCATTTTTACAGCAAATCCTTATTTTCTTGCATAACAAAGTATATCCAGTTCCTCTTGTGTTTTTCCTGCCCTAGTCCTGGTATCTGCCATTTCACCAGAGTCCTCACTCTTTTTAAAAACCAAGAGGAATGCTATTTGAAAGCCAAAATCTGGGAGCAAGAGGAGTCCATTGCTACTGGGCTGTCATTGTTTTCTAGGCATTTTCTTTCCTGAAATGTTGACTTACCGAGTGAAGGAGATCTAGCTGAGGAGACTAGAACAGTGGTCATATCATTGACCAAAAAACCCTCCAAAACCCAAATTGGCAAAATTCACAGAAGGCCAATTTGTCTACCAAGAGGACTACTCAAGCCATTCAAATACATTCTCATTGTAAGATTTAATAAAAGAAAATATGAACCATCCCTTGCCTTTTTTGCAATTTTCTAGGGTCAGCAAACACTTTTTTTTTATTGTCATCTGATGACATTTTTTCATTGTTTTTAGAGAGAGAGGAAGTAGGGAAGAAAGAGAGAAACACCGATGTGTGAGAAAAACATCAATTGGTTGCCTTTCATAGGCTCCCTAACTAGGGATTGAACCTGCAACCTAGGTATGTGCCTTGACTGGGAATCGAACTCACAACCTTTTGGTTGTATGGGACAGTGCTCCAGTCAACTGAGCCACACCAGTCATGCAGCAAACACTTTTTAAATCACTAAAGCTAGTTTTTTAGCACTTACCTAGCTTCTAAAACTCTGTAAGCTGAGGGCCATGTGAAGGCTGGGCAGCAGGTGGGGACTTGTTCTCCAGAGGCTACAGTTTGCCACATGGTGTAAACTGCTGCCAGGTCCTTTGGGGACTTTCCGGCTTCTTCTTATGCATTGTCAGTGTTATGTGGGGGAAAATCAGTGCTGACCTAGTATGAACAATGGGGAAAGCACCAAATGTTCTTCACTATTTGGCTATTTTTTTCTCTTTTACCCTGATTTGTCATATTTATTTATTTATTTATTTATTTATTTATTTATTTATTTATTTTTATTGAATGTTGGCATCTGAACTGCAGGAGGTTATATTCAGTCCCCAGAGACTCAGATAAACTCTATTTCAAACGAGCCTTACAGTCCCTGGAGAGTAGAGACAGCCATGTCTTTCTCTCTTTGACCTCCTTGATGGAATGGCTCTTCCCAGACAGGATGCCATTCACTCACAAGACACACACATTCTACTCTAGAACCTGCCTGTTCAAGCTGACATGTCTGTCGTTGGTGCTTCTAGTTTCTTTTTCACTATTGATTGGAAACAAAAGTGTACTATGAATACAAGTGGAATTCCCTTTGGCTGTGTTTTTTTTCTCTTTTACACTGATTTGTCACATTATTTTATTTATTTTTTTATTGAATTTACTGGGGTGACATTGGTTAATAAAATTATACAGGTTACAGATGTACAATTCTATAATACCTCATCTGATAAATTGTACTGTGTGTTTACCACCCAAAGTCAAGTCTCCTTCCATCACTGTTTATTGGCCCTTTACCTTCTTCTTCCTCCCCCACCCACCTTTCCCTCTGGTAATCACCATGCTGTTGTCTGTGTCTGTGAGTTGTTGCTGCTGCTGCTGCTGCTGTTTAATCCCTTCACCTTTTTCACCCTTTGGCTATGTTTTGAGCCACCTGGCAAATTCCCCCTTCTGGAACCTGAAGCAGCAATACAGTTGGATCAGGGAAGAGATCAAGCAGCCTGGTGTCTGGTCAGAAGCGAGCAGCTGTTTGCAGCTAGGCTTGGAGGAAAGCTGATGGACTCTGGTCTCACATCTGTTGAACGGGACCAACTAAATACTGTTTACATTTTGGCCTTCATCTTGCTAACTAGGAAATTATGTGTCCTTTAAAAGACACTTTTCCCTCTGGCCATTTAGAGGACTAGACTCACAAATTCCTTCTGCTCGTAAGAGGAAGTTGGGGAGAAGTACTGATGGAGAGGGTGGCTTCATAATCTGCTTCAGTGGAATTTATAAGATTAATTACCTTTGCTCGAAAGACTGTGCATATAGAGAAATATCACCATACAATCCATTCCCATTACTATAGTCTCAGCAGGGACCCTGTTTAGGAATATTTCTATGATGGCAAGTGAAGTAATAAAAGTACAAGACTCAGGGTGGGTTTAAGCAAGGGCATTGTCACACAGGTTGAGGTGTGATTGGTTGATTTAGTGCTAATGGGTGATATAAAGATATATAACTTGAAACTAAATGAATCTTACTTTTCATAGAGTTTTTCCTACTGTGGGGCTGATAGCAGAAGCTGGGTTGTGTTGATTCAGGAGTATAGAAACTTAAAAAGAAATGTTGTTTCCCCATCTTACAAAAGAAAAACTTGTTTATTGTAAAAATTTTAAAAGTACAAACTAAAAGAAAGACTTAAAAGTCACCCACCATTCCACTTTCTAGAAAGAACCACTGTAAGCAGGTTGATTTACATACTTCCTTTATTTTTCCTATGCCCAAACACAAATTTTTATTAAAAATGGGTTCATATTGTACCTACTGTTTTGAAAACTACTTTTCACTTAACTATTTTCCCTGTCATCTCTCCATTATAGTACTACAGTATCCTTTTTTATAAACTAGTTCTTTAATGCAAAACTAACAGATGCTCCTGTTAAAAATTTGAGAGTATAAGATAAAATGTAAAAGTATTTCTCCTCAGCTCCTACGTCTCAGTCTCACTCCCATGAGGTAACCCTAAGACTTTTTTCTTAATATTTCTCTCCAGAAGCTAAGTATACACACACATAGTATTGAATTAATTAGTGCATCACAAGTACTCAGTCATTTCCTGTTATGTGGTAATCTAGGCTTTTCCATGTTCTCACTGCAGTGAACATCCTTGTGGTTAAATCTTTGCACACACCATGATTATTTCCTTAAGGTAAATTCCTTTTATCTTACTTTATCTTAAAATAAATGTCCTTAAGATCAAGAAAATGAGTTGCTAAGCTTTACATATGAACAATTTGAACTTTTGATAGGTGCAGCCCATTGGCCCTTTCCCTGGTTTCTGTCAGTTTCACACTCACAGGTAAACAACATTAAATTTTAAAAACTTTTAAAAAGCAACATTGAATTTTTAAAACTTAGAAAGTTTTTATTTTATCTCTAAAAAAATTTCTAAAGTATAACACATAAAGAACAGTATATGTCATGGGTTATGGTAGTCACTAACCGCATGTGGCTAGTCCAAATTGAGGTGTGCTAGAACTATAAGACACACACACCCGGTCTCGAAGAATTGGTATAAATATGTAATGTAAATATCTCATTAATAATTTATGTTAATCATATATTGAAATAACATTTTGAATATATTATGCTAAGTAAAGAATATTATTAAAATTGTCTTTTTTCACTTTTTAAATACTGCTACAAGAAAAAAATTATTACATATGTGACATGTTATATTTCTCTTGGATAGTACAAAGTAGAACATGGTATGGCTCCTCATATAATAAAACCTACCACCTATACACTCCTAATCTTGTTCTCTTCCTCTTCTGCTCCCCTACCTGCCTGTGCCTCAGTTATGCCCACAGCTCTCAGAACCAAGGTAGCTCCATTCACCACTCCAATTCTTTGTCAGGAATAATCAATAAACATAGTGAATATCCACTTTTCAAAGTAATTGGATTGTGTATTAAGACTGTGACTTACAAGAACCTACCAATAAGTATAAACTCAAAGTTGCAAATTGAATCATTTGTTCATTGATTTGTTAGAATATGTGAGTCTATAGGTTTCAGGAGTTGCTGCTGAGTTCAGCGTCATGGCCACTATCCAGATGTGCGCACAGGGCATGATGAACAGATGGAATCCGCATACTTGAGAGTCAGCTCATTGATGGAAGTTCACCATCTCTTTATGCCTCACTTTTTTCTTCTTTTCTGTGAAGCGGGGATGATGGAGTGGTGCACACAGTTCCAGACAAGAGTAATCATCACAATGTAAACACTGGAAGGAAGAGAGATTACTAGGATATTACTGGGGCTGTGGCAGGCTGTTTCCTGTCACTCCTCACCTGCTGAGGTTTGCTTAGCCATCTCTCCCTCTTTGTCAGTCCTCAGCTCTCCCTTCTGCACATATTGACTATACCAGACACACTTAGGTACACACAGCTTTCATCAGACACAAATGCTGTTCACAGATCTCTCCCACTCCCAGTCACTCCAGGATAGAAGCAAAATGCCGATGAGTTGGAAGAAAAAGGTCCCTGGGTGAACATATGAGTCTTTTCCCCTCTCTGCTCCATTGTTGGCTTATGTCTTGTTCTTTGAACCAATTTTTCACTGGACTCGGCTTTAGAGTTAAAAACAAAGCAACAAAGGATTTAAAAAAAAGTCTTAAGAATATTTTTGGCTTGATTCTCTGCTCAGTTATTTGGAATGTGGCCAAAACCCTTGCTTCTTTCCACTGTTGCAGTCAAAGTGGCCTCTTTCAGGAATGTGCCCAGGTAAGAGGAATCAAAGTAAATAAATTTCTCTGTTCCATCTTGTCTTCATCATCGTTCTTTTGTTGTTGTTGTCTTTGTTGTTGTCATCATTATGCTTAATTTTGTGAGAATGTTTCTAGCCCTCTGGGACTCACCATTTAGAGTTACAAAATTGCACTGTAATGAATTAAAGGATCAACATAACTTTTTAACAAGAAAAAAAATGAGAGTTTTTGTTAAGACTCCCACCTCCTGACCACCAAATTTGGAGAATAAGGGAAATAGCTCATTGAAAATAGCATGAACTAAGGAATAAAGAAACACCATTTTGTTCCTTTACTGTTTGTACTTAGTAGATGAACTTATGTGGATGTCTTATAAGCCTTAATTTCACCATCTGTGAACTGGGAAGAGTGTTCCCTTTCTTCCTATGTTCAGATGAACATTGCAACAAAAGCAATAAACTGATGCAAAAGGAATAAATTATTCTGGGCTGCTGTGATCTTGACTGACTTTTAAAATTCTTTTCCAACTATACATTTTGAGATTATAAATAATAAATGCATTCACTTTTTCAGCCCACTATGTTTAAATACATATAAAATCCAAAGACTTTTTTCTTATCACAGTAAGCCAGACTATGATTTTTGCCTTAAACAAACTGCTAAACACCTATTTTCTCTTTTATATTTAATCTGAGTATATATTTCTTAAGGTCTTTCTACCTCTCTTCTCTCCAACCCATTACCCAAGGATTAAGCAAATTTAAAAATTTTCAGCCTGACTGGTGTGGCTCAGTGGGTTGGGATTGTCCCTAAAAGCAAAAAGCCACAGGTTTGATTCCTGGTCAGGGTGCACACCTGGGTTGCAAGCCAGGTCCTGGTTTGAGGACTTGGGAGAAGGAACTTACCCATGTTTGTCTCACACATCAGTGTTCCTCTCCCTCTCTTTACCCCCTCCTTTCCCCTTTCTATAAATAAATAAAATATTTTTAAAATATTTTTAAGTTTTCAGTGGTGTTATAGGATGCACAAGGTTGAGTAGTCTTCTGGTAGCACTGGGTATGCTTCCAAAACCCAATGAACCCATTTTGATGAAAAGAATTGTTAGAACTTTGAGAATAAAATAGTTCCCTTTTCATCAGCAGGATGAATCCAATATCTGTGAAATAGCAGATTCTTAATAAAAACACAACTAAGTACTCAATAGTATGGTATCAAACATTATTACAACTTTTTCCAGAAGAGAGGCTTATATACTATATAAAGTTATTTTTATTTTCAGGTTAATTTCCCCATCAAAAGCAGTTACTTCCAACCTAATTTGCCTTCTCAAAGTTTTAAAAACAAAACTGAACACAAATGGGAAGTCTCTAGATTTCACTGGGACATGACTGTAGGTAAGGTTTCATTAACAATGCCAGCCTACATGCCATTGGTCTGGCCCCTGGTGACTCACGCAGGACCTCCAGCCCCCTGACACCCTCCCCTGTCCCATCACAAGAACGTCCATAGGGTGTGTCCCCCATGTGTGCCTGAGCCTCACCCTTTCTGTGAGTTTGTCAGAATCTGCTGGACTCTGGTGAGTCTCTCTCCTTGAGCAGCAGAGCCTCTGTTGGTGTCTAGCAAGTGTTGCCTGCCCCTTGGACATTGCTGCTGCTTCTCTTGGTGGATATGGCCAGATGTACCAGATCTCTCAAGGAGCAAAGGTCTCCTCCCCTCCCTTTCTGTGGCACACTGTTAGAGCAGTCCTCAGACAATATTATTTGTGCCTCAGTATTTGGCAGAGATTTAGTGAAGTAGCTCTTTCAGTTTTTCCTTACTGACTTCCTGGTCTCCATTAAGTTGGACATCAAGGTTGTTTAAGAGTGGGTTTGAGGGCAGAGAGATCCAGGCCAAGAATCAACACCTTGTCATACTCCAGGTTGTCCTCTCCTTTGACAACCAAGACTTTATCCTGACACTGGATCTCTCTTTTTTTGAGATGAATGATCTCCCAGAAGACTTCAATAGCCTCCACCAGAACTTTTCTTTTAGGTTTCCCCACTAGTTCACTCCAGACTGAACCTTGTGCAGTGGACACATCCTAAACACAAGCTAAGATTCCCTACTAAGTAAGGATTTATTCTCGTTTTTATGAATACCTCCCCAGACCAACCCCAGGGACTGAATTTGAGGTTGATGATGGGAGTAAAGTAAAAGTCAGTGGCGAGGATGGGGAGTGGGTAGGGGGAGGCTAAGATGCTGTCAAGAAAGTGCCAGGGTGCTTTGTCTCTTTACTTAGAGTCTGCAATCTCTCTGCAGAATGACATCTTCGAGTGGTCCAGGGACCACCGAGTCCACCACAAGTACTCAGAGACTGATGCTGATCCCCACAACGCCCGCCGGGGCTTCTTCTTCTCCCACATTGGGTGGCTGTTTGTTCGGAAGCATCGGGATGTCATCGAGAAGGGGAGAAAGCTAGACGTCACTGACCTCCTGGCTGATCCTGTGGTCCGATTCCAGAGAAAGTAAGTGAACAGACACCACAGAGCTGTTCCTCAGGGAACAGGACCAAAAGACACAGAGCACAGTGAACACAATCATATCCCCAAGTAGTTATCCTCACTGCACTTTCTCTGATGATTCAATCTTCTTGTTAGGACTTCTGTCTTTATTCATCTCCTTTTGCTCATTAAGTTTTCCCTGTTCACACATTTGTTTTTAATTTTAATTTTAATTTTAATTTGAAATGGATTTTCTTTAAGTCCAGTGTCATTTCCTTTAGAGCAATCTGCTTAGCTCATTTCACAGAATCTGTTTCTGTAGCTCCTCACTCCCCTACTCGTGTTTCCCTGAGGTGGCAGGGAGGGTGCGGGAGACACTATGTTTTAGCGAAACACCTGACCCCAACAGGAGGAGACTGTCTTTGGGTACTGTCTCTGTTCTGGAATCCTCTCATAGTGAAGTCTCTCCTCCCCTCACTTCTAGAAATGTTATACCTGTAGGCTTCTGTACAGAGAGAATGTGACTGTAATAGAGAGCCTCAAAGTGCTATGTGCACTAATGGTGTCAGCGGGGCATATCCAGTCGTTTGCTGGGCCAATCTACTTTCAACAAGCACATGGAGAATGATTGCCTGTAATCGTGCTAGCGAGTAGACAGCAACCATTTTCACCTTTTAACTAGGATGCTGGCATGGACTGTATCCATGTTGGTCTGGGTCTGCAAAATTGGCCACCTTGAGAGCATTTATAAGTGGGCTTCTTGCCCCAAAGCAATGGATTTATGTTTTGTGTTCAAAGCTGAGCATGTTGTCCCAAAGAGGGGCAATTTATAGATCACCCTTTGGTTAGAGCCTTGAGACAACATGGTGAACAAGTGGCTCCTAGAGACCATGTCCACTGACAAGCAGGAGTCATTTGAGGACTAGTCTGAATAGAATCACCTAAAATGGACGTGGAGACTGTGCCTTTGTCTGGCACAAAAGATTTTCTTTTCTTTTTTTAAAAATTGATCTTAATAGAGAGAGATCGAAACATCATTTTGCTGTTCCACGTACTTGTTGGTTCCTTCTTGTATGTGCCCTGACAAGAGAGTGAACCCACAACCTTGCATATTAGAGATCCTTGCATGAAAGGAATTGTGGCTTAGAAATATGCTTGATCTCCCCTTAGCCTCTGCTTTTAGATAGGAGGGGGCAGTAGTGCAGAGTGAGAAGATGGTGGGCCATGGAGACAGGCTGCCCAGGATCATACTCTGCGACTTCTCCTACTAGAAAAAGAGCTGACCAATCTAAGGCTCCATTTCAACTATGAAATGGTAGTGACACCGGTACCTAACTTCTAGAGTGTTTATGAAGACATTAAAAAAAAGTGCATGGGAACTGCTTGGCACATGGTGAGAGCTAATACTAGTGATGATTATTACACAGGCAGCTACTCCAGGGAACTCTGTGCCTTTTCATTCCCCGTTTTGATTGCACCACAGGGTCTTCTCTCTGCTTCTCAGTCCAGCTCTTTCAAGTAGACACACCCAGTATCAATATCCAAAAGTTTTGTAGCAGAAACAACAAGATGTTTTCAATTAACAATTAAATGATTCATTGATTTTGGTTTTTCACCATGAGAAAATCTGCAAAATCAGAAATGTGAAAAGAAAATCATCCACAATCCTAACACATATACACAGCCATTATTAATATTCTGAAGTATATCTTTCTATATTTTATGCTTCTTTTGATATATTTTACATGATGGCAGTCATACTGCATATATAATTTATGTCTCACCATTTAACTTCAGAGTATATTCTAAGCAAAAGTCATAAGCTGCATGAGTTCACCAGTTGAGTGTCATAGTTTATTTAACCACCACTCTGTGACTGGATGTGTATGTCATTTCCAATTTTGTGATATAAATGATGTTGCTATACAATTAATAATGCTTTGGAACAAGCAGACCTTAGATTAATTTGAAGAGCTCAGGTGAGAAGACAAAGGATCTTCTATTTTTTTAATGAGAACTGAGCTGAATATATTAGTCTGGGTTTCTCTGACCATAAAAATGGAAGTTTTTTTTCATCTATTCCCTGAAAAAAATGTGATACTGTAATGTTATTCATTAAGTGGGTACTCATGGTACATATGTCCAAAGACTATTTCTAAATTCAGACAGAAGAACAAAGACTATTACATTATGTTCCCTGAACAGTTATTTGAGAATATCTTCCATCACCAGTCCAGTAACCAAAGGAGGTGGTAGCTATCAGAAACCACCCACTCATATCATTGTATCTAGAAAGTTGGAGATATAAGTACTGTCCTGATCTCTTCGGGCTGGTATAAAAAAAATACCATAGACTAGGTGCTTAGAAACAAACATTTATTTCTTACAGCCCTGGAGACTGGGATGTTCAAGATCAAGGTGTTTTTAGGTTTGGTGTCTGGTGAGAGCTGTCTTCCTGGTTCATAGGCAATCGTCTTCTCATTATGTCCTCACCTGACAGAAGAGGCAAGGGAGCCCTCTGGAGTCTCTTTTTTCTCATTTCTCCCCTGGGGTCTCATTTATAAGGGCACTAACCCCATCCATGATGGTTCCACCCTCATGATCTAATCATCTCCTAATGGCCCCACTTCTTAATACCACTGTATTGGGGATTAGGTTTCAATATATAAATTTGGGGGGTACATAAATATTCATCTGTAGCAAGGTTATTTTCTCAATGGCCTTTTAATTATATCTGGCTGTTTGAAAGGCCAGTTATCTGAAGTGCAGGTGAGCACTTACTGTCCTTTGGTGATTATCCAGCCTAGAGAACACTGAGATCCATAATCTAAATAAGGCTGAGAATCACTGAACTAAAGGAAAAGTGCTTCCAAGATACACAGAGAGAGTGCGATGGCTTGAGTATTTCATGTTCGTGACACCAGCTTTACTGGTCCTGCCCATCAGGCCATGGGGAGGAGACAGATTCCTTAAGGGATGAGTCCTTGTGCTTAGAGGTGTGAGCTGGAGGTTGGGTCCCATTATCAGTGGCACTGCCACATCAGGTCTCAGTCCTTGCTACCCTTGGCTGAGTTGGGGCCTTTGCAAGTAACAGAGAAAGGTACCCCACTTGTTCAGGGCCCAGTCCTGGGTCATTTCAGTGGCATACCTTATAGAGTTCCCAACTGCTCCCACATGGCTGTCTGAAGGCAACAGTCCCTGTTCCCATGTTGGCAGCCGGAGTTCGCAGCTGATTCCACTGCCCTCTCAGGTGCGGTGTTGGTGCAGACAGATCCAGCTAAGTGCCACATGGGTAGTTTCCTCAAATAAGCAAATGTGTAAGTGATGGAGACCAAAGATTTAGAGACTCCTCCCTGATTCAGTCAGTACATCAGCATTAATGCTGCAGTTGATCGGTAAACTTGTGCTTAGCCATCCTGATGACAGCTCGCCAAAGGAAGGCTTGCCAGAGAACCAGGCTTGGTCAACTTTTCATTATACAGTCCCATAAAGAGAAAAGACAGTGGTATTAACGGTAAAAGAAAAACAGCATAGTTCAAGCTATAATTCTAGACTTTTCCTCCAAAAGATAATTTTACCAGTAGTTAACTAGACTGCTTCAAGTTTTGCTCTACTGTCAAGCTGTGAATGGTGAAGACAGGGATTGGGCAGTGAGAGGAAGAGAAGCTAGTGATATCGCGCTTAGATCCTGGCAACTTGAACCGCTGCCCCAGGTCCTGTGCCTCCAAGAACCTTACTTTCCCTCACAGGGTGGGTCTACACCTCTGATCTTGGCCTGGGCCCTGCTGGCTTTGGGGGTGAGCCCAGAAGGGAACTACTCAGAAGACTGGCAGTGGGTCTGTCAGTTAGGAATTTTGTTTGGCTTATACAAGGTGGAAGTTTATCTCTCTCCAATATAAAAGACCTGTGGTGATCCAGGGTCAGCACACATTCAGTAGGAACAGGGTTCTTTTGACTTTCTGCTCCACCATGCTTAGCTTGTGCCTTTCATTCGTTCATTTTACTGTTCAAGGTGACCACTAATGCTCCAACCAGAAGGAAGGTGGGGGTGGGGGAACACCCCTCAGTTGAGCCATTCACCTCTAAGGAGCTTTCCCAGAAGACACATAGCCTCTCCACTTACCCCTCACTGACCTTATCTGCACTAAAAGGAAACTGGGAAGTCTAGTCTCTTGGTAAATACATTGACCACTGGAGTAAAACCCTGGTTTTATTTCTGTGGAAGGAAGGGCAAATAGATGTGCGTTAAACAATTAGCACTATGTACCAGAGCTCCTCAGTTGCTTTGCCTTTGGCAAAACGATTGGCCATCACATGTTTTTCAGTCTTAGAACATTTTTGTGAAGTGACTGAGCAGCTTCTCTGCCTCCCTTTGGTCAGCAGAAACTGGAATCTCAATCCTCTTTCTGAGATGACAATGAAGATAAGATCTAGAGTCTGTTTTTCCTAATCCTTTGCTTATCCCTTTCATTCTTGTCTTACATAAGAAATTCCATTAGAAGTAGCTTTAGACCCTGCCAGGTGTATTTTTGAAGTCATTGAGGAGGGTGCTAGTCTAGTGCAGACACATATAAACAAGGTCCTTGCCTTATCACCATGATGATGGGATAAACTAAGAGAAGATGGATGGAATTATTCAGAAGAGTGCAATGCTTCTGTTTTGGTGCCCTGAGAAAGGATGAAAATGTATGAAATCTTGCCACTCCAGGAAAGCACTTGAACAACTAGAATCTTTTTAAGGCCCATTTCATCTCCATTTGTTTATTATTATTATATAATTATCTCTCATCTATTATCATTAGTCTTTTTTTAAAGAATGAGCATGATATCTCTTAGTGATACCTTTCTGTTAATGACATTGTGTCACTCCTGTCTATCTAAGCTCTAGGTGTGTTTCTCTGTTGGTGACCATTATATAGCCAGGCCTGAGCAGGCACACAAGTCTACAATGGACTCATTTTCATTTCTCTACACACTGTTCCTGGCTTTGTCCTCCACGTGGGCTATCCCCTGGGAGGTGGGGTGAGTCACTGGGAATCTATAAGCAGCCTAACTCTGTCTCCCTTGAGACACCCTCTTTGATCAGTCTTCTATGTTGGGTTTTTGGGAGTATCTATGTTTTGAGTCCAATTTCCTCAGGGTCCTACCAAATGTGTTGCTAAGTTAATGGAATGATTCTTGTCTAAATATTAGTGACTTTGAAACAATCACCAAAGGAGAGGCCTTGGATGATATCAGATATTCAGACATCTAAATGTGGGTGAGATTTGGGGACGGACATGGAGGCAGGGCCTTTTAAGCACAACAGGCCTCTGCCACTGCCTTGCTCATCAGTTACCGTTGTAACCACCACCAGTTTTACTTGGGTCCTTAATGGTCCTACACTTGATGGTCCTGCAACAGCAAAACCAAACTGGCCCCAAAGTGAGTGTCGCTGCACCATGCTGTAGGAGAGCCCAGCTCTTTGGTACCCTGTCTGCCGACTCACACCTGAGTCATGGAGTCCTTGAGGCACATGGCCTTTCCCAGGGGATTCAGCTTCCTTCTCATTTCTGCATGTATCACTTTTCATTCACCTGTGTTTTAAACACTTACTGTATACCAGGCATTGTTCCAGGTGCTGGGGATTAGATATTGAACAAGAAGACTAGATTCTGGAGGTACCTATTCTTTCTTTCTGGAGCTCCCCTGTTTGGGTTTGGAGATGTCAGGGAGGAAGCCCCACTATGCATCTGCCCCCTGCCTTTGTGGCTCCCCATTCCGTCTCTGCTGTCTCTCAGTCCCTGTCTCACGACTCTGGTTTTGGTCACTCCCTCTTGTCCATTCTCCTCTTTCTGTTCCCACAGCCTTTGTGTCTTCACCTGCCTGAGGGCTTTGTACCTCCCTTTGTGCTCTTCTCTGTGCATGGGGACATTTTCCCTCATCTGTCACACCATGTTCTCAATGCCAAGATGTTCTTTCTCTTGCCCGGGTTCATTAGAGAACAAAAGCCATTTAGCCTATTGCTGAGGCAGATTTTTTTTTTTTTTTGCAGGGAGAAGGTTTTTTGTCATCTGGAATTCTCCCCTCACTTTGTCTTGCTCTGACTGACTGACTCTTTTCATAGGTTCCTTGTATATGTAAATATTCCCTCTTCTTGAGTCTTCTTTTCGATTTTTGATGGGCAGTCTGCCTTTGGCTAACAGCTCCAACCCCAGAATCTTCTTTCCCACCCTGCCCTCACCTCAAACTGCTACATCTTACATTGGCTTCATAAAAATTTTGAGAATGAAATACTTTTTTCCTTTGATGAATTTCTCACTGTGTGCAGTTATTGGAGATTAAAATTATGAATCTCTAAATTCCAAAGATGTGATAAAAATGAACTAAAGAGTTGTGAACTGTATTTAATTAGATCCTTTTCATTAAAAGTCATTGAAGGTGGAAGAGGTAAAACATCCTTTAACTGCTCTTATTAAACCATTGGCCTTTCTAAACAGACTAATTACTATAGCCAAACAGCTGAATTATACTCTGGAATACAGGACAGAGGTGATTCAGTATTGAGGTTGCCGCATCAACACCCAAATTTCCCCATTTTAGTGGTTAAAAATCTGGGCAGGGGAGAAACCATTGTGGCACAAAATTCAACAGCTTGTTTTGACTTTTTAAAAATTTTCCAAGTCAAAATGTCTATGTTTGCCTCTATAAGAGGTACTTTTCCGAGTAGGACTTTGGGAGAACGTGTGTGTGTGTGTGTGTGTGTGTGTGTGTGTGTGTGTGAACACACCAACTGCATTAGCAGTCATTTTTCTCTCCCCACATTAATGATCTATTTCTATGTGCAAAATTCCCCTGGCAGGATGAGGAGACAGTTTCTTAAGTATCTGGAACCTGAATACTTCACTCACTAGCATATTGGACATATTAATCAACAGGTGTCAATGGATTCTGGAACTGCTATGTGTAAAGTGTTGTCTTAGCTTCATTACTGATGGCAAGAAAGGCATCTTCATGTATCTTTGATATACTTCAGTAGCCAGTAATAGCTGCCATATATTAACTGCCTGCTCTGTGCTTCCATTATGCCTTGATACACATTATCTCTGCTCTTTCAATACTCTGTCATGTAGATGATGGCCCCTGGATTTTAGACTTGAATCTAAATATTCTAGCTCCCCATGACCTTGATTAACCATGTCAGAAAAGAACAGCATATGTTTGCACTAAATTATTCTTTGGCTAGTAAAATATTACTTTATTACCAAAGCTGAGATAAAATCTTAGCTGGTTTTAATGTAAAATTTAAATAACATGTAGAAGTCAAACACAAGGTTAGGTTTTTATAAAAGACATTTTGGTACAAGTAGATAATCATTATCACTAATATCTAGATATTATCAATTCCTGGCTCTCTTTCTAGACTATGTAGAGCTTCTAATATTTTCTTGGAATAAACAGTCCTTCAAGTAATGCATTTATTTAACATGTACCTTTATATTTTATTTCTAGCCTCTATTGCCTGTGTGTGCATAGTTCCTAATTTCTGTTTAATATGAAAGAACTTTCTTTAAACATTTCTTGTAGCATAGGTCTATTGGCAATAAATCATCAGCTTTGTTTGTCTGAAGGTCTTTATTTTACCTTCATTTTTTAAGGGTATTATCACTGGACATAAAATCCTGTTTCTCTGATCTGTACTCTCTGTACTCCTGCCCCTCTCCCAAGGTGGCCGGGGGCGGGGGCTAGGAGAAAACGTCTATTGCTTGTTTCTCTGTATGTGGCTTGTGGTAGAGGTTTGGGGATTTCTTTGGTGTCCTGGTGCCTGAATCTTAGGGTGAGGCTTTCTGAGTATTTCTGCCTCCTTCCAGCAGCAGGGGATCTTTGCTTTGGAGCAGTGCAGAATCCTGGACACAAGCCAGGGGGCAGAAGGCTTTTGCTTTCACTCCTCTTGCAACAGCAAAGTTTCTTTGCCTGTGTCCAAAGGCGTGAGAGCTCCCCATCTCTCCCTCAGAGAAAAGGAAGTTTTATTTCTATTCTTTTCCAGGAAGCAATGGACTTTTGCCTGGTCCTAGAGGTCAGAGAGTTTTTTGCCCTCTCCCAGAAGCTTATGACTCACTTTTCGAGAGAAGTCTCTGGGGAAGAAGACAAGCCTTTCTGCTTGTCTCCCAGCAGCAGATGGTCACCTCCTGCATGTCTGTGGAGGGGGTTCTCTCTAGTCTCCTACTTTGCCTCTAACCTTTCTTGTAATCACCCAGTGGAGGTCTGTAGAAAAGGGCTGAAGGGTGCATGCAAACTCCCCTGTCTTGGGCTCTAAGCTATTCCGTATTGACACACTAGCCAACACTTGGCTTTTAAGGATTTGTTAAATTTTTAGCTGATTTCTTTTTATCTACTTTTATGGTGGCCACCTCTTTCCCTTGTGCTCTGCCAAAAGCTTGTAGATGGGCTTATCATTCTTTGGAAATTAATTTACTTAGTTGCTTTTTGACCTCATCTCTCTGATGGGCTCAAGAAAGGTTACTATTTTATATATTACACAGCATTTTCTCATTGCTTAGATGGGAACAACATTCTCTTACGACTTTCTACTTTCTGAGCAGACCACTTTAGTCTGCAGTTTTAATCTCACAGAATACTGTGAAATCTTTCCAGTTTTAATGCTTGCTTAATATTTCATTGTGAGGATGCATCATAATTATTTCTAATGAACATGGAAGGATTTTCACCCCCCTTTAAAAATCATTATAACAATGTTGTGATGAACAACTTTGTGCATAAGTCTTTGATTGCAGCTGTGATACTTCCCAAGTGAGAATTGCTGAGTCAAATAATATGTAAAACTCTCAGCTTTTGATACTTACTGTCATAATGAATTTTCAAATCTTTGCTTACTAGGAAGGCTAAACATATGTGCATATTTTTTTGTCCACTTGCCTTTAATAGTAAAGGCAAACAGTTATGGTCCCCCCAGCTCTTAATCTACCATTGGACAAGGACAAAGATACCATATCTTCATCTTCCTCTTCCTTTTTTTGTTGAAGAGAAAGATCTGACAAAGAGAGACAAAGCCCACTTTCCTACCCAGAATCCTCCTGCCTCTTACGGAACAACAGGAAGGTAGAACAGTCACATGTGAATCTTTTGTACAAACAGGCAAATTAAGACATGGGGCATGTTACATATTTGTTGTTCTTGCTCTCCCCAGTGCTCTGAGCTGGGATATATTACGCCATAGGTGATACTGGTCATTTTAGTGTTGGTTTGCTTCACACAAGAGTCTCCAGCTGCTACTCTCACTACTCTCTAGATTTATCCAACTACTATTTGCTAGAAAGAGAGTCATATAGGAGAAGTTGTTCAAACAAGAGGTGTCTGAAGCCACAAATGCATGTATTTAAAGTAAGGAGTAGACTAATTAACTTGAAACAGATTCATCACTTCCTGTCCAAATGCAGTTCTTACCATGAAATGATTTGTGAGATTAATGTCCTTTTGGCAGCTATTTTGTGAAATTTTCAAATGAGGCTGAGTTACTTTTTAAATGGAAAGGCTGTGATTCATACATATTTGTGAAATTCAAGTACAGTTTCTCTCTTACTGATGGCAGAGTTTTATGGAGACCCCTTGTCAGTTGTCAGTTGAAGTGAAAATGTTGTCTTAAGTAATGAATTTATTTGATTATAGCTGTTTCATTACCCAAAGTGAATATTTATATTAGTCATGTGCAGGCTGTCATGGCAGTGCTACCAGAGAGCTTTTATTTGACATAATTTTCTTGAATTTCTCAGTCCCCACCTCACCATAGTATATCCTATCGAATATGTTAGAATGATGAGGGTGAGAGGTGGGAGGTTCTATTATTGGCACAATGTACGCAAGAGTGCTGGAGAAATTAAACCCTTGCTGCACTAACCTGAGTGGAATTCTCAGCCATTTTTCTCAATTCTTTATTGGTAGAAAGGATGTCCAGAGAGGAGGAAGAGCCCTCAACCACAAGATGCTTTGTGAATTGCATTAAGGATGCATATTGAAAAGTAATCCTTCCTGGAACGCACTGTTTGGCTTTGTTATATACTCACAGGAGTCACTCCACAAAGCGCTTCTTGACGCCCATGCCCCTTCTATGTCCTGGAGGTATTCTGAAGGTCAGAAGAGAGACACAATAGTGCGACTTAGTCTATCGCATAATGTTAATGGCATCACACATATTATACAGTAGTCTCCTCCATATCCGTGGTTTCACTTCCCATGGTTTGTTACCTGAAGTACTGCAGGTAAATACTGCTAACACAGGGCTTATATTCAAGTAACCCTTACTTTAGTGTTGTAATTGCCCTATTTTATTATTAGATATTGCTGTTAATCTCTTACTGTGCCTAATTTATAAATCAAACTTAAAAACTTACTTATTGAAAGAGGGGAAGGGGAGAGAAAGACAGGGAGAGAAACGTCGATGTGTGAGAGATACATTGATCAGTTGCCTCTCACATGCCCCCAGCTAGGGAGCTGGCCTGCAACCCAGGCATGTACGCTGACCACGAATTGAACTGGCAACCTTTTGGTTCACCAGCCAGTGCTCAGTCCCCTGAGTCATACCAGCCAGGGCTATAAATCAAACTTCATTATGGATATGTACTCATAGGGAAGAAACATGGTATACATAGGGGGTTCAGTACTCTTTGTGGTATCGAGCATCCACTGGAGGTCTTAGAAATTACCCCTGTGGATAATGGGTGACTACTGTATATTTTATATACATTGACGACATTATATAAAGTAACAGGCATGCATTCAGAAATGAGGCAACTTTTTAAATTGTGTGAAGCATAGGCAGGATTATAATCTATGTTGGCATTGGATTATTCAGTCAGTCAGTCAATACAAGGAAGCAAAAATACAGTCTTAGAATCAAAAGATCCCACTTTTTTCATTCGCTAAGTTTCCATTTTCACACCTATAAAGTGGTGATAGTGTTGACAACTACCTTATAAATTATTGAGAGAAAAAAATAGTTACTTTATGTGAAAGTGTCCATCACAGAGGAGGTGGCGAATAAGTATTTGTGCAATTAACCACACATACAGCACTGCATTGAAGCCATTCCATCTATGAAGACCTTAGGTTCTAAAAGCCTGTTCATATGTCCATTTATTTTTTAACTCAAAAGTAACTAAGAGAGGTTAGTGACCAGTATGCAGCTGCATCTCCATCAATAAAAACATAAGTGGGCCTTTCAAAGCTTTAAAACCGGGGTACTCTTCCTTACATTGTGCTGAGCATCTTCCCTCGAGTGTGGACCTGTCTGTCTACAGTACCTTCATTTGCTACCTCTGTAGACTTTTGATGTTTTGCTGATTCGGACGGTCCCTGAACCCAGCAACTTTGAGCCAACAGAGCCACCCTTGCCTTACAGCAGACTCATCAGTAGCCCTTCACCAAGGCTAGGTGTACGTTCACACAGACTCCTGGCCTGCACCAGAATTAACAAAGCTTAAGCCAAGGGACATTGCTGATTGTTACTAACATTTAGCCATGACCTCAAAAAGTTGCCTTTTTCATTTCACTAATCCCTGTTCCTTCATTTTTAACCATTGATTTTTGGACCTGAGAATTATTCCTGCTGTGCTAAAGCTCCCTGCAAAATTTGGCATTCTCTGACCACTTCCAGTTTTGAAAAATGATTTCTACTTTTGTTGCCAACAAAATTGTATTGTTTTGCAGCACTTTAAAGGTACTCACTACTTTTACACTTTTCTTTCCTTTTTTTTTTTACATTAAAAAGATCATATACCATGATCAAGTGGGATTTATTCTGGGGTTGCTAGGTTGGTACAATATCTGCAAATCCATAAACACAACATACCACACAAACAAAACAAAGGATAAAAATCACATGATCATATCAATAGGTACAGAAAAATCCTCTGACAGAATCCAACATCTGTTTCTGATAAAAACTTTCAGCAAGGTGAGAACAGTGGGAACATACCTACACTTTTCAAATTGATGATGTTACTAGTGTTCATAAAATATCTTAGAACTGAGCACAAACCCAGCTAACCTTCCCCTGACTGAGGAGCCATGTGTAGCAGAACGATTGCTAATGGCTGCTAATACCACCTGCTGCTGGTGGGCAGGGCTGATGCCCTTTTCCCACCCTGCTTTGTTCATCCTGCAAACTTTCTTAAATAACATATTTGTAAGTGGAGGCATTTCTGCACTAAGGGGTGTGGAAGATATAAAGGGAGAAGAAAAGGGGTAGTTCTTGCTTTTATTAGTTTTATAATTTAATTGGGAAGAAAAGACACATGCTTATAGAATAGCCAGAGACCTCCAAGTCCATATATATATGAGCAACACTGCAGCAGATGATTATATTAAGAACTGAGGGAGTTCACTGACAGAGCTAGGTCCTTAAAGTCTGCATGAAAGTGATGGTATTTTGTAAGTGGTAGGGGGGAGACCCTGATCCTGCTACTATCATTCTCTAGGAACAGAGTACATCCTTTTGTCATGACTTTTTTCTTTAATTGATTTGAGAGAGGGAGAAACATCAATTTGTTGTTCCACTTATTGCAGTATTCGTTGGTTGATTCTTATATGTGCCGTGACCGAGGATAAAACCCACAACCTTGGCATATTGAGATGACGGACACTCTGACCAACTGAGCTACCCCACCAGGGCCCAACTTCTTTTACAGCCTTCAGTAAATGTTTATATTTTTCTAAATATAGACCTTTCATGCTCTTGTTTGGTTTATTCCTAGACGTTCTATAATTTCTGTTGTTATTACTAACAGGAATGTTAAAATTTTACCCCAGTGGGAGGGACAGGAAGTGAATACCCAGACCCATTATCTTACCTTCCTAGATGTCCCTCCCAGGTGAACAGCAGGATCTGTCAAGTTGCCCAAACTTTTCACAGAATGCCACTGGGAGCCATACCTAGAGAGGATGTCATCTCCGGTGTCGGCCAAAGGCATGCTGGCAGGAAGCAGAGGGTTTCCAACCCAGAGTCTCCATGGAGATAGCTGAAAAATCAGCTTTAGAAATTAAAAATTCACCTTCCTTGCAGTTCTTAAAGAAATGCTTCCATGAATTTAGAAAATTTTAAAAAATGAATGAACATATGGGAGCATAGGCTAATGCTCCCTTCCTGAGGAAAGGACTTTATTGCACAGAGTGTTCTAAGAGTCAAATTCCTAGTCTAAAATACTGAAATTACAAAGATTAAAAGGGATAAATTCCTAGTGAAAGAGAGGCCAGTGAAATCACTCTTAGCCTACCAGTTGAGGAAATCCTTTTTAGAAATTGGCTTTGAACTGTCTTCCTGTCCAAGTCACTTACTTCCCACACTGCCTATTTTCATATAAAAACAATAACAACTCTGTCACAAAGACACATAGAATCTTAGTTCTGAGATAATGTGATTTGTCACAATGCTCATTGCCTCCACTGACGTGCTCTCTCTCCTGATATGGGCTTTCTCTTATAAACCTACTCTTATCTTGTCTTTCATTTTAAAATAGAGAAAACCAATTGCTCAGACGTCCAAACCATCAAGAGATTTAGAGAAACCCAATATACATATATTTTTATATATACATATGTGTGTGTGTATTTTTTTAAAGATAAATAGTCTTTCCAATTCTGCCCAACTAAGAACCTAGATTTTGAGGATAAAGTAAACTTTCATTTACAATCAGAGAACCACTGCTTGTCCCAGTGGATTGAAAGAGCAGTGCATCATATGTGATGGTAATAACAACAGTTCAGGCAAGATATCACAAGTTTCAGAATCCCAGGTGGTGTTGAAGGGATTTCTGGATTTTAAAGACCAAGTGTTGCCAGAGAAAAGAGGAGTAGAAATTGGGAAAGACCTAATTCAGCTCTTTCAGGCAGAGAGAGAATTTTAAAACTGTGGTGACTCTGTCCTGGCTGGTGTAGCTCAGTCGATTGAGCGCTGGCCTGAGAACCAAAGGGTTGCTGGTTCGATTCCCAGTTGTGGCACATGCCTGGGTTGTGGGCCAGGTCCCTGGTAGTGGGTGCTCGAGAGGCGACTACACATTGGTGTTTCCTCCTTCTCTTTCTCCCTCCTATCTCTAGAAATAAATAAATAAAATCTTTTTTAAAAAACTGTGATGGCTCAACTTAATATGCAAACATAATTTTTGTGTGTGTTCTTTGTGCCTTTGCTCATTGTTATTGGTACCAACTACAGGAAAGAAGAAGTGGGTGGCGAAGGCTTATACCATTCAAATCTGGTATTGAAATTTTTGGTCCAAGTTGTCTTAGAAAAAAGTATGATTAACATGAGGCGTGAGGTCCTTCTCTTTTAATTGTCATCACCATCTAACATGTCCCACCTTGCATTACTATGGAAAACTATGAGGTTACACTGCATAGCATGGAAATAGCCAAAACTTTTAGTATGTAAGTCCCCTGAGGTCCTCATTCAGAATCTTTTGATCTTGAAAGTGTGAAATTCTAATAAACTCAGTTATCTTTCAAGCCAACATGTAATCTTCAAATAACAATAATAGCTTCCACTTGTTATTTTTAGTGTGCCTGTAATACTTTCTTTGTATTCATTTGAGTGTATTGCATACCACACTTGTTCTCTGTGCGCAGAATTTATATCTCTGGTATCTTTCCATAGGATGGAATCTGAGGCTTTGAGAAGTAGAGTGGCAGAGCTGGAATTTAAGCAGACTCTGTCCTGATCCAAAGTACCTGCTCTTTCTACTAAGTTGTGTTGTAATAATATTCATAGAGAATATTGTCTTTGCTTTTCCTCCACATCACTCTCTTGCCTACTTACTTTGCTTGTATGTTTTATATTTATTGCCATTCTGAGTTATTCAGAGTAAGAAATTATGCTTACCCATGAGCCAGAGCTGTCTTGTTTAATACCTTTTCATGCCTTCCCCTGGGGAAAGTTTAACTGTTATCTCTATGACCCCACATGCTTACCTTATTTCCTGGGACTTCTCATCTGTCCTTCACTCTCTAGTCACACTCTTCCCCTCATGCTAGTTTTCTGGTCTAGATCCTTGCTACTCAAAGTGTGGTTTTGAGACCAGCAGCATCAGTATCACCCAGGACATGTTAGAGATGCAGGGCTGAAGCCTCACCCCAGACCCCAAGTGATTCACACACACAGGGATTGTTGGAGAAGCCCGGACCGACAATGTTCTTGTCACGTTTGTCACCTACTCACCTCTTCCGCATTCTTCAAAACTCGCCTCCAGGAAGCTGAAGTCCACAGCTCAAGGACCCTCTCAGTGGGGGTATCTCCAAGCACATAGGCTTTGTATGTAACGTAAATGGTATATAAGCTTTTCCTTTTAGGGGTTCTGTGAGACCCTCCCTTTTCTAACCGCACATCTGTGCGGGGCAGATTTTTTCATAGACTTCAACAGAAACAATAATACTGCAGCAGACTGGCTGCAGAAGCAGATGTGTCAGTCCGGCTGCTTCCAGTAAGTCAGCTAGAGATTTGTAATGTGTGAAATGATGCCATTCTTCACACAAAACTTTTTTGAAAATATACTTATTTTTCATGAAAGAATGTTATTTATGTTAATATGTAATAGGTTCATTGTTATTTTAATGAACCAATTAATTTAATATTTATTTTATAATATTAACAAATACATTTTTGTAGGATTAACTCTGTCCTGCATGATTCTCCCATTTGCCGCAGATGAGAAATAAGTTGTCCCAGACACAACCTTGATGTTCCGGCGGGAAAGGGGGTGGCGATTTCCTCTAGTGGAGAACACCCGGAGCCCTTCTCCCAAATAGCTTTTATTGGGAATGGTATGTGTAGGTGCATACATGCATAGCTCATCTATCTATGTCAAAAGGCTACAGTCATACAAAAACAGGTATTATCTAGGCCCTGGCTGGCGTAGCTCAGTGGATTGAGCGCGGGCTGTGAACCAAAGCATCGCGGGTTCGATTCCCAGTCAGGGCACATGCCTGGGTTGCAGGCCATGGCCCCCAGCAACCGCACATTGATGTTTCTCTCTCTCTCTCTCTCTCCCTTCCCTCTCTAAAAATAAGTAAATAAAATCTTAAAAAAAACACATACTAAAAAAAAAGCAGGTATTATCTATAGATAACAATTGAAGGACCACAGAGATCTGTCATGGATCAGGGTCTATGAGTCATGCACACGCCAGAGGGTGTTTCATGAGATGAGGAGTTTACTCCTTATGCGTTGAACTTAAACATCCAGTTTATATCACCAGAGCCATACAAAACAAAGCAGTGCAAGCTTCAAAGGGTACAATGTATTTATCAGGCCTGATTCCCACAGGGACCCTCGGTGTTAGAGTCGGGTCATGTCTACCACCATGTTACCTGGTTTTCCAGGGAGGCTTACTAGACCCTTTCAGAGCCTGCTCTCGAGGGCCTGCAATCTCTGAAACCGCACAGAGCAGTCCCCAACACATTTTATATAGTACACATTGTAAGTAGTATTATATTATCAACATATATTAACATTTAATATTTAATGAATTAATAAAACATTCCTCTGTTTTAATTTCCCTTACAGTAAATATTGATGGATATGTGATAATCTACATAAACAAAAGCTCTTTGGGTTTCTCAATACTTTAAAAATGTATAAGTGTTGCCCCAACTGGTGTGGCTCAGTGGATTGGGCAGCATCCCACAGACCTAAAGGTCACCAGTTCAATTCCAGTCAGGACACATGCCAGGGTTGCAGGCCAGGTCCTCAGGGGGTGTGCAAGAGGTAGCTAATTGATGTTCCTCTTGCACATAAATGTTTCTCTCCCTTTCTTTCTCCCTCCCTTCCCTTTTCTCTAAAAATAAATAAATCTCTTTTTTAATATATTTTATTGATTATGCTATTACAGTTGTCCCATTTCCCCCTGCACTTCCCTCCACCCTGTACACCCTCTCCCACCCACAGTCTCCCCCTTTAGTTCATGTCCATGTGTCATAAGTTCTTTAGCTTCTACATTTCCCATACTATTCTTGCCCCCCCATCTATTTTCTACCTACCATCTATGCTACTTATTCTCTGTACCTTTTCCTGTTCTCTCCTCCTCCCACTCCCCTGTTGCTAACCCTACATGTGATCTCCATTTCTGTGGTTCTGTTCTTCTTCTAGTTGTTTGCTTAGTTTCTTTTGGTTTTGTTTTAGGTGTGGTTGTTAATCATTGTGAGTTTGCTGTCATTTTACTATACATGTTTTATTTTCTTCTTTTCTTAGATAAGTCCCTTTAACATTTCATAAAATAAGGGCTTGGTGATGATGAACTCCTTTAACGTGACCTTATCTGAGAAGCACTTTATCTGCCCTTCCATTCTAAATGAAAGCTTTGCTGGATAGAGCAATCTTGGGTGCAGGTCCTTGCCTTTCATGACTTGGAATACTTCTTTCCAGCCCCTTCTTGCCTGCAAGGTCTCTTTTGAGAAATCAGCTGACAGTCTGATGGGAACTCCTTTGTAGGTAATGGTCTCCGTATCTCTTGCTGCTTCTAGGATTCTCTCCTTCATTTAAACCTTGGGTAATGTAATTATGATGTGCCTTGGTGTGTTCCTCTTTGGGTCCAACTTCTTTGGGACTCTCTGAGCTTCCTGAACTTCCTGGAAGTCTATTTCCTTTGCCAGAATGGGGAAGTTCTCCTTTATTATTTGTTCAGACAAGTTTTCCACTTGTTGCTCTTCCTCTTCTCCTTCTGGTACCCCTATAAGTCGAATGTTGGAACGTTTAAAGATGTCCTGGAGATTCCTAAGCTTCTCCTCATTTTTTTGAATTCTTATTTCTCCATTCCTGTTTGGTTGTTTCTGTCTTCCTTCTGATCCACTCTATTGTTTTGAGTCCCAGTTTCCTCCCCATCACTATTGGTTCCCTGTGCATTTTCCTTCATTTCTCTTATCGTAGTCTGCATTTGTTCATCTAATTTGCGACCAAAATCAACCAATTCTGTGAGCATTCTGATCACCAGTGTTTTGAACTGTGCATCCGATAGGTTGGCTATCTCTCAGTCACTTAAAAAGATGGGTTCTGGGGCTTTGATTTATTCTTCTGTTTGAGCCATCTCTCTCTTCCTTTCTCTCTTTTGTTTTTTTTTGGGGGGGGCGGTCTGGTCGCACCTGTTACAGTGAGGGGTGGAGCATTAGGTGTTCACCAGGGCAGGGCACCCCAATCGCTGGGTTGTGATGTTGTATGTGGGGGCAGGGTCAAGAGGGAACAATGGCAGTTGCTCCATTCTCCGTGGGACCTCAGTCCCCTCTGCTGCTTTCCCCAAGCAAACTGGGCCTCTCTGGTGCCCATTCCCTTGTGGGTGGGCTTGTGCATGCCATGGGACCCTCCAAGGACCTCCCCTGGTAGGCTGGGTGTCACTCCGTGCCCCTCAACTCCCACAGGTGTCCTCCATCAGTGTCCTGAGGCTCTATTTCCCAGCGCTGTGATCCTGGGTTGCGCACACTGCCTTGCTTTACAATTGCCACCTCACTGGGTCTGCCAGTTGCCACCCCTGGGCCGGGGTCTGCCAGCTGCCGCCTGCGCACTCAGGGTCCACCCGCTGCAGTCTTGTGTGCCCCGATGCCTTACGCGCCCGGTCCCACTGCTCTCTGCTCTCCATGCCTCGACCTGTGCCTGGCTGCTCGTCTCCACCTCTCCTACCAGTCTGGATGAACAGGTCTAATACAACTTCTTGGTTGTCCGACTTCCATTCAGATCAATTTTCTGTCATTTCTGGATGTTATTCTGTTTCTAAATTGTTGTTGTCCCTATCTTGGTTGTGCATGGAGGTACGGTGCGTCCACCTATGCCTCCATCTTGGCCAGAAGTCAAAATAAATAAATCTTTAAAAAAAATAAATAAAATTCATTGTCCTAGGATGAACTAAGTGCTTCTCCTCAACAGGTCTATGGAATCATGGGCATGCCTTCCCTTTATGCTTATCATGCTGTATGAAAATGATCCACTCATATGTGTTTCTCATTAGACCAGAAGCTCCTCAAGGACTGTGACTACATCCTATTCATTTTCTATTTATTGAGACTAATGAAACTTAGCACCTTCCAGAATACTTTTGGAACTGAGGAGGAGTGTTTTATTGTCTAGTCTGTTGAGAGTATTAGACAACTTGTAGCTGAGAACCAGCCTTAGGGGTGATGATTTCTGTATGATGCTCCAACCCTCAGTTGTTGAAGTAGGCAGCATGCAGACCATCAACACCAGCAGAGGTCCACTTCCTCACAGCATGTTTCAGCACTCCAGAGTCCTGCCTCTTGGAGTAAAGTGGGGAAGTTCCATGAGCCCACTGCCCATTTCCTGCACAGCTTCTTCACATCAACAGTCATCTCCTTCAGTCCTTGTGGTGCCTCTGACCCTCAATGGTATGGTGAGAGGACTGCAGAAACATACATGATGCAATGGAAGACTCATTTGTCCACGTCTGCTGGCAACTGGCGTTGGCTGGCTCCAGTGTGAAAGGAGAAGGGAGGTGATGCGTCTCCCATACAACAAAATCCTGCACCAGACCAAATTTTACCACAGTTCGCAGTTAGGGACAAAAACAGCCATGCAACACACTTGTAAACTTGATGACGCCCTACCTCCTGTTCTTGTGGACACCCCAACCGGCCCCGTGCACAGAAGGCACATTGCAGGAATCTCGGCTTCTTGTCAGAATCCAGTGGCAGAATTCCACCACTGGTGAGACAGAGGAGGAAGCAAAGCCTTAGGTGATGTCACTCTGAGGCATATATGCTGCTGACAAGTGCCTGGATAGGCTTTCTAGCCAACCCACATATTTCAGCTTCTTATTTTACCTGTGAAAATTCATTTCCCTTACCCTAAATACAAACTCTTTAGTGCTTATTAGAGATAAAAATAATTGAAGCCTATAAGAGACCTCTGGCTTATGAATTATTAGAATTTGTTAAATGCTAACTAAGCATGCCTGAAGTGTGGATTCCTGATTAGGGTACTTGAAATGTTAATGAACTGCCCCTAGGGTGAAGAATAAAACTAACACCCACGTACTCTACATCACACTTTTATGCTGAAGTATCTTCAAGTAAATTACCTGCTGTATAACAATATCATTAAGTTCAAATATACACAGTGTAGTGAAAACTAAATAGAGTATTTTCTCACCTACCTAAAAACTCAGCTATTCCCCAGTAATTTCTTTTCACTGGGATGAAACCAGGAACCTGTAAATAAAAAAAGAACCATCATAATAGTGCCAGATTCACATTATTTCATGGAATCCTCCAAACTCCAAAGTGCATATTCCACCCTCCACCTCCACAGAAAGAGATTTTTGAATAAATGTCACAATCTAATGTTTACATTTTTAATCTCAGCACAGGAGACCCCTATCAACTCTCACTCAGAGCCTGTGTGTTCTTCATTTGTACATAAATTAAACAGGCTCAACTCTCTGGTTTTCAGTACCTTCAGTAGATTAAGAGAAATAAGGTAGAAGGGGACAGAGAAGCTACTGCAGGTAGGAACACTGACAAATAGAAGTGACAGCTTATCAGCATACCAGAAAATCAGGGAGGAGTCAGTAAGATTTAATAAATAAGATCAGGGAGATAATCATCTTGCAATATATACAGGTGTCAAATTGTAATGTTGTGCACCTGAAACTTATATGATGGTATATATCAATTTTACCTCATTTTTTTTTTAAAGTAAATTCAGTCAAGACAAGGAGCTCTTCATACCTCAGCAGACACTGGGCAAAACAGAGAATGCCCACTACATATATATCAATTTTACCTCAATTTTTTTAAAAGTAAATTCAGTCAAGACAAGGAGCTCTTCATACCTCAGCAGACACTGGGCAAAACAGAGAATGCCCACTAATGTTTCTGAACTCACTCTCATTGTTTCAGACCCTGCTGAGCCCCACTGCGGGCTGTCCAGACCTCCTTTGTCCTGGGAATTTTGGCCACTTGTTCTGTGCATTTCTCTGTGCACTCCCACTGGCTTTGAATAGGTTTATTCTGACAGCACCTTCCTCACACCTACACTGTTGTGTGTCTCCTGCTTGGGGTGTCTCTGTTGCCACTGAAGCCTACGACACCTCTCAGCACCCATGTTTGCAATCCACAGTTTGTAGGGTGACAACTATGGGGGAAGCAGGTAGCCACATCTTCCCCTGCCCTCCTCCCAGAAGGAATATTCTAAAGCTCAGTGTTCATATAGCCTTTTGGGAGATGGTCTCAGTAGGGTGAAATATCAGACAGTGGCCAGCTCAGTAACACATTCTCTTGTTGGTTCTTACACCTCCCCTGCCTCCCATACTCTGTTTCCCCAGAATGAGCTTCCTCCATAAAATAGTAGCATATAAGCTTTTTCCTTCAGCTCTGCCTGCTGAGAAACTCGGGCAAAGACACCCATCACCATCAAGCTGGGTCAAGTTTTGTTCTGTGAACTCTAATTAAGAAGACAGAGGATCCAAGATGACAGAGGAGTAAGTACAAGCTACACTAACCATCTCCCAGGACCAAACTGGAATTACAACTAAATTGTAGAGTAGTCATGCTGAATAACCAACTGAACACTAGCTGAAGAGAAACCTTATAATCATTGACAGACAGAAGAAACCACTTCACCACAACGAGAGTACAGAAGAAGCATGAGAGGGGTGAGTGGACTCCCACGGGCAGCAGCTGAAGTTCCGAAGGAATATTTCAGCAGCCGAGAGGTTTCCCCCAAGAAGTGTGGGGTCTAAACCCCAAGCTTGGCTCCCCAGCCTACAGCACCAGATCTGGAAAGGAACACAGATAACATTCAGCTGTGAAAAGCAGCAGGGTTTCTTTCTGCCAGGGAGAGACTGTTGGAGATACACAGAGCCTCTTAAAGGGACAACACACAAAATTTCATATGTAGCCACTTACCCTGGGCTCCTGTAGAGGGACAGCAGAATGAACTAGAGACACTGATTACACCTTGAGGCTATATCACTGATCAGTTTCACAACTAAGGCAGAAAATACAAACAAGCAGCCAAAATGGGAAGACAAAGAAACAGACCCCAAATGAAAGAACAAGAGAGTTCTCCAGGAGAACTAGATGAAATGGAGGCAAGCAATTTATCAGATAGAGTTTAGAGTAATGATTATAAGGATACTCAACAGCATGAAAAAAGACATAGAAACTATAAAAAAAACAGTCAGAAATAAAGAATGCAATATCTGAAAATAAATAATACACTAGAAGGAATAAACAGTATGTTAGATGAAGCAGAGGATAAAATCAGTGGTTTGGAAGACAAGGTAGAAAAAAACACCCTGGCAGAGCAGCAAAAAGAAAAAAAGAATTTAAAAAAAGAGTACAGCTTTATAAACATTTTGGACAATGTGAAGCGTAACAACATCCACATCATGGGGGTACTAGAAGGAGAGGAGAGCAAGCAAGTGATTGAGAACCTATTTGAAAAAATAACTGAAAACTTCCCTAATCTGGTGAAGGAAAAAAGGCAGAAAAGTCCAGGAAACTCAGAGATTCCCAAACAACTTGGATCCAAAGTAGACTATACCAAGACACATCATAATTAAAATGACAAGGCTTAAAGATAAGGAGAAAATCCTAACAGCCTAAGAGAAAAGCAGGTAATGACCTGCAATGGCACACCAATTAGGCTGTCATCTGATTACTCATCAAAAATATTTCAGGCCAGAAGGGAGTGATGTGAAATATTCAAGCTGATAAAAAGCAAGGATGTACAACCAAGGCTTCCTTAACCAACAAGGCTATCATTTAAAATCAAAAAGGAAATAAGGAGCTTCCTAGACAAGAAAAAGCTAAAGGAGTTTGTTAACACCAAACCAGTACTGCAACAAATATTAAAGGGCTTGCTTTAAGAAGACAGAGAAGAAGAGGGGGAGGGGAGGAAAATAGCCTACAGTAAAATGGCACTAAATACATACCTATCAAAAATTACTTTAAATGTAAATAGCTTAAATGCTCCACCCAAAAGACATAGGGTAGCTGAATGGATAAGAAATCAAGACCCATATATATGCTACCTCCTAGAGACCCACCTCAGATCTAAAGATACACACAGACTAAAAGTAAAGGGATGAAAAAAGATATTTCATGCAAATAGAAAGGGGGAAAAAAGCTGGGGTAGCATTACTTATATCCGACATAATAGACTTTAAAACCAAGGTTATAGTGAGAGACAAAAAGGACACTACATAATGATAAAGGGAACAATCCAACAAGAGGATATAACCCTAGGAAACATTTATGCACCCAACATAGGAGCACCTAAATATGTAAAGCACATCTTGATGGACATAAAGAGAAAGACTGACAGTCATAGTAGGGGATTTTAACACCCCATTGACTTCAAAGGATAGATCTTGCAAACACTAAATCAACAAGGAGACAGTGGCCTTAAATGACACTCTAGATCAAACAAATTTAATCGATATCTTCAGAGCATTTCACCCAAAGCAGCAGAATATACATATTTTTCAAGTGCACATAGAACGTTTTCTAAGATAGATTACATATTAGTACACAAAATAAGTCTTAATAAATTTAAGAAGATTGAAGTCATACCAGGCAAGTTCTCTGACCACAATGCTATGAAACTAGAAATCATTGACAAGAAGAACACTGAAAAACACATAAAGATGTGGAAGCTAAATAACATGTTATTAAACAATGAATGGGTTAACAACAAGATCAAGGAAGAAATCAAAAGATACTTTGAAATGAATGAAAATGAGGACACAAAAACATGAACAAACTGGACAACCTGGGCGAAATGGATGAATTCCTAGATACAAATACCCTCCCAAAACTAAATTAGGAAGAATCAGAGAATCTGAATAGACAGATTGCACCTAGTGAAATTGAAGCATAATAAAAAACTCCCAACAAACAAAAGCTCTGAACTGGGTGGCTTCACAGGTGAATTTTACCAAACATTCCAAGAAGGACTAACACCTCTCCTTCTCAGACTATTGCACAAAATTCAAGAGGAGGGATGGCTCCCAAGCTCATTTTATGAGGCCAGCATTATCCTAATTCCAAAACTAGATAAAGACACTGCAAAGAAAGAAAATTATAGGCCAGTGCCCTTGATGAACATAGACACAAAAATCCTCAACAAAATATTAGCACACTGAATACAACAATGCATCAAAAAGATCCTACACCATGATCGAGTGGGGTTTATTCCAGGATTGCAAGGTTGGTTCAACATTCCCCAAATCCATTAATGTGACACACCACATTAACAAAGGATTAAACCCACATGACCATATCAATAAATGTAGATAAAGCATTTGATAAAACCCAACACACATTTATGATAAAACTCAGCAAAGTGGGATTAGGGGGAACATGCCTAAACATAATAAAAACCATATAGGACAAACCCACTGCTAGCACTATACCCAACAGACAAAAACTAAAAACATTCCCCTTAAGATTGGGAACAAGACAGGGATGTCTGCTTTCATCTCTCTTATCCAACATAGCACTAGAAGTCATAGCCACAGAGATCAGACAGGAAGAAGAAATAAACACCATCCAAATTGAAAAGGAAAAAGTAAAACTGTCTTTATTTGCAGATAACATGATACTATACATGGAGAACCCCAAGGATTCCATGAAGAAACTACTACAACTGATAAATGAATTCAGCAAAGTAGCAGGATAAAAAATCAGTATCCAGAATTCTGTTGCATTTTATATGCCAATAATAAACTAACAGAAAGGGAAATTAAGAAAACAGTCCTAGTCACAATCACTACAAAAATAATAGAATACCTAGGAATAAACCTAACCAGAGATGTAAAAGACCTGTACTCAGAAAATTATAAGACACTGAAGAAATTGAAGAAAATACAAATAAGTAGAAATATATATGGTGTTTCTGAATAGGAAGAAAACATCATTAAAATGTCCATACTAGCTAAGGCAATCTATACATTCAACTCAATTCTTATCAAGATGCCAATGAAGTATTTCACAGAACTAGAACAAATATTTCAAAAATTTATATGGAACCACAAAAGGCCCTGCATAGCAACAGTGATCCTAAGAAAGAAGAACAAAGTTGGAGAAATCATACTACTCAATATCAAACTATACTATGAGGCCATAGTAATCCAAACAGCATGTTAGTAGCATAAAAACAGACACTTAGATCAATGGAACAGAATAGGGAGCCCAGAAATAAACCCACACCTTTATAGTCAATTGATATTTGACAGAGGAAGCAAGCACATACATTGGGTTAAAGATAGTTTATTCCAGCAGTCTCCAACCTTTTTGGCACCAGGGAACAGTTTTGTGGAAGTAAATTTTTCCATGGACCCAGAGGGCAGAGGGGATGACTTTATGTAGCCTGCCACCAGATGCACTTTGTCACTTGCCACTCACAGATAGGGTTTTGATGTGAGTCTGCAAGCAATTGATTTATTATGGTCTCTTTGCAGTCAAATCTCTCTGCTAATGATAATCTGTATTTGCAGCCACTCCCCAGTACTAGCATCACTACCTCAGCTCCACCTCAGACCATCAGGCATTAGATTCTCATAAGGAACACACAGCCTAGATCCCTTGCATGCACAGTTCACAGTACTGTTCACACCCTTTTGACAATCTAATGTTACCACTGATCTTATAGGAGGCAGAGCTGAGGCAATAATACAAGGAATGGGGAGTGCCTGTAAATACAAATGAAGCTTTACTCCTCACCCACCACTCACCTCCTGCTGTGCTACCCAGTTCCTAACAGGCCACTGATCTGCGACTCGGGGTTTGGGGACCCCTGATCTATTCAATAAATGGTGTTGGGAAAATTAGACATGTACGTGTAGTAAAATGAAACTAGACCACCTCCTTACACCACACACAAGAATAAATTCAAAATGAATCAAAGACTTAAGTGTTAGAACCAAAACAATAAAAATCACAGAAGAAAATATAGGCAGCAAAATTTGGGACATTGCTCATAGCAATATTTTATCAGATATATCTCCCCAGGCAAGGGAAACAAAAGAAAAATTAAATGAGATTATATCAAACTAAAAAGTTTTACACAACAAGGAAATCATCAACAAAATAACAAGGCAACCCACAGAATAGGAGAACATATTCATCAGTACATCTGATAAGGGGTAATACCCAAAATTTATAAAGGACTTACCAAACTCAATACCAAAAAAACAACCCAATTAAAAAATGGGCAAAGGACCTGAATAGACACTTCTCCAAAGAGGACGTACAGATGGCCAATAGACATATGAAAAGATGCTCAACATCACTAATCATCAAAGGGATGCAAATTAAAACCACAATGAGTTATCACCTCATCCCTGTCAGAATGACTATCATCAATAAATCAACAAACAAGTGCTGGCAAGGGGGTCAAGAAAGGGGAACCTTTTCACACTTGGTGGGAATGCAAATTGGTGCAGCCACTGTGGAAAACAGTATGGAGATACCTCAAGAAGTTAAAAATGGAACTGCCTTTCAACCCTGTGATCCCAGTGCTGGGAATATATCTGAAGGAACCCAAAACACTCATTTGAAAGAACATAAGCACCCCTATGCTCATTGCAGTGTTATTTACAATAGCCAAGATATGGAAGCAGCCCAAGTGTCCATCAGTAGATGAGTGAATAAAACAACTATGGGACATTTACACAGTGGAATACCACTTGGCCATAAAAAAGAAGAAAGTTTTACCTTTGCGACAGTATGAATGGACCTGGAAAACATTTTGCTAAGTGAAATAAGCCAGGCAGAGAAAGACAAATACCGTATGAGTTCACTCATGCAGAATCTAATGAACAAACTGAACTAACAAGGAAAGTGGGGACAGAGTCAGAGGTGGAGAGCAGCATGACAGGTAAGGAGGAGAGAGCTGAAGGGGTGAGGGATTAAGTGAAAAGCAAAAAGGACTCGTAGACAACAAGGTGGTGATTGCTGCACAGGAGAAGGGTATAAGGGGATTAAATGGCAGCAGAAAAAAAAGTACGACAAAGATTACATTTTTAAAAAGGTAGAAATATGAGCAATGATTTCCACATAATTTTCTTAATTGAGGTCATGAACATATATATCCTCAGCTAGCAGGAAAAATCAGCTGTGAACACTTGTCCTCTTCAGTGTTTACAGCACAGTTTTACTAAAGGAATGTTGAATAATGCAATAACTACAGTTGAGAGGAGATTTATTAGGGCAGGCTTTCTGGACGAAATCAATTTTGAGCGAAGTGTGGAGTCCTGGGGAGCTTTGGAAGGCTGTTGCAGCTTGAATTTAGGATGGAACCCCTGCACTAGAAAGCATGTGTTGTGCACAAAGGCTGTACCTTTTACATACAAAATGAAGAAACCCTGTTCTGTCAGCCTGTTCATTTTGCCCTTGACAAGACAAATGGTCAGCCTACCTGATCAATTCAGCTAGAGCAGTTGATATTGATCAGGAAGGTGGTTTAAATGACTCCACTAGTCCTTTCCTGCCCAGAGACTGGCTACTGGGAGTAGCCTGTCATTGATAAGAGTTTTGGGATTAAACTTGCTCTTTTGGATGGGTTGTGTTTTGTCAGTGGTAAATGGCCTTTCAGCTCAAGATCCACATATAGGTAAGCTAGAATGATCATGGGTGTGTGTGAGTGCAGACACGTACACACTGCTACCTACTGTCCCTGTAATTCCTTCAAAAATTTTACTACCCAAAACATAGGCTGGACAATCTAGTTTTAAAAGGATCACTCTTTAAATTGAATTCAATGTTGATACTTCAATCTTAAGCCAGGTCCTAAAATAAACAGAGAAAATCAAAGTTAAACAACAACATTAAAGAAAAAAAAAGAAGTGATTTTCAAATATCTTGGGCTTTCATTCTTTTGGGAATTGAATAGCTCTGAGAATCTGATGAAGGCTATGAACTTTGAACCCCAGAAAAATGGGAACAGACAAAAGAGTTGGCATACAATTTCATGGGTGTCATACTAAGAAAAATGTTGTGTTTTCTCCTGAAATGTTCAGTGTATTCCAGATAACAAGGATGACAGGGGAATGCAGCTTTAAGAGTAAGAGGAAGTGGAAATGCAGCCACTTTGTTTTAAAAATTATTTTGTGAATAATTTTAATTGTTTACTTTTGTCATGGCTGTTCTATATACTGTCGGGAGTTAGTCTGGTGTTCCCATAACTTATTCAGAACAATTAATAACTAATCAGGAAGTAAGGGAGGGCAGTGAGAGGGAGGAAGGACAGAGACAATCCTAGAGAGAGACCTGGGATGATATCAGTCTAATCAACTTTAATTTCCGTTGAGAGGACTAGAGAAGCTCTGTGTCAAACAGTTACAAGGATAACCTAATTACTTTTGCCAAAGACAGGTGGAGCCTCCACTTCAGTTCCTTCTAGTGCATGTCATCAGTTCAGCTGCTTACTGGGTACCTACTGTGCTAACCAGCTTTTTGTGTTCAAGAAACTGCGATGTGAATTGGATCAAGACAAATCCTGCCCTCAGAGAACTTGCTGTTCACTTACTCTGATGGAATCAAAGCTTTGAAAAAGTAAAAAGGCCTTTTAACCTTTCTTACCTGGTCTTAGCCATCAGCATGCCTGGGTATTTTCTATAAGCACTTCATTGTTAATGAGGTAGAAATAATTTTCTTGGGTTGAAATTCTTTGTGTTATCTTTTGAACTGCTGCTTAGTGAATCAGTGCAAGCTGTTTGTACAAAGACAAACTAAATGCAAGTGGATGTATGTGACTAACCTCCACATTCAGACTTTGAAAGCAAATAAAGCTGAAGTTGGAGAGAAAATTAAAATGTCTTTTTTCCACTGCATTGCAAGCTTCTGAAGGAGATGCTTTCACGGGGCAGCTCTCTGCTGTCTGCTTCCATTAGAGAGGAGAAACATCCAGAAGATGAGGGTTATACATCTAGACAGTCCAATTAAAAGATTTGTTTTATGAGAATACTTGCTATAAAGTAGCATAGGGGAAGTGATGTCAAAACTAATCAAGGATCAAAAACAAATTTGGAGTGATAAACAGTTTCAGAGAATACTTCAAATTCAGTGATCACGAATGCTTTCACTTAAAGACTCTGCAGCATGGGAGAGGTAAAACCAAGTACACAGCAGCAAAGCCTGTTTTCAACTTAATTCAGAATCTGGAAGGTTTCCTGCAAAACTCCAAAGAGCTACCCCATGAATGGGCTATCTGTACTCAAATAGAACACATATTCCACCTCCTTGTGGGCAGTACCAGAGGGGACAGAGGAAGGGGGAGAGAATGTTCCATGAATTTGTGAATTGCCAGGATGTATCATCTGTCCCCTAAATAAATGTTTATAGTAAGCATCCAGTTGATTCCTCCTAGTCCCCTCCAAAACACAAAAATTGTAGGGAAAATGCATTTCTGGCTAAGCTTTAAACGAAATCACAAAACTAAACATGTCTAATCAAGATGCCGGTGACAGCTCATTGCTCATCATTATGATACACTTGTGCAGCTGTAATTTCTCTCTCGCCCACTGTGGTGTTTGCTTCTTTTCACTTTCCCTCAGGCTGGCCCCCCTGGAAGTCGACAGGATATTTCCCCTTCCTTCATGCTCTAATAGACTTCACTCTCAACATCTCACACACTCCCAGCTCTGGACTGCTGCACTTAGGGTTTGTCAAGCAAAAGAAAATGTTTACAGACAGAAAACAGTGATTTCTTTTTCATCTAAAGAAAAATGAGAGTTTTAGGATACTTATCACACTCAGATTTTAAAATAAATATAAATAAAATCCCAAATCCTTTCTTCTCCATAGAACAAATTTTTGGTCTCAAGGCTACTTTTAATGTTTCAATTTTCTTTGTTATGATCCAGTTTATAAGAATGAGAATATTCCTAAAATCATTGATGAAGTTGAAAGGTTTGAGCCCATATCTGTATTTGTGACCTGTGGCTGAAGCTATTTGGTCTGAGGCATTATGGTGTGTGATGGCATTTGGTTGTGTGAAAATGGACTCAGTCTTGAGCTAAATGCTGAAAAGCATCTTCCCAGTTGTGCTGGTAGGGTGAGGAATTGTGAGGTGGTAGGTGTGGAAAGGTTTCCAGTTGTGAACCTGTTCGTAAAAGCTGTTACCTTAAAGCTATAGAAAGTTGCTTTCAAGTTGCTACTCATAAAGTGAGCTTGAATGCCTTGGCTTTTGTGTCTTTGGCTTAATGTGGGTCTCTAGTTCCACATGCGTGGAAGAGAGCTGCTCTTCTTTGCCTGTTCTTGGTTTCATACCACTTCTTTTCTCTAGTCCTTACCCCTTTCTTGTTTCCCTTGATGATTTTAGGAGTCTTCTTGTTTCCCAGAATGTGAGTGTTCACAGAAAGAGAGGAAGCCACTCACATTCCAAGCCAAGACCAAACCTGTTAGAGTGGCTATTAATCTTAAATAGTGCCAAAATTTTAACTGTATTTGGTAGCTCTGAGAATGACCTGGAAGCTCATGTTCAGAAAGCATTCGTTTAAACTAGAGGTGGGAAGCCTCACAGGGGTTGGGTCCTGTTGAGCAAGAATGTCTTTAGTACAGTGAAGTTGTTGGCTTTATAGCCATAATCCTGCATCGGCACCAGTCCAAGAGATAAGCCTCTAATGAAGAACCCCAAAGTAGGCTGTGTACTTAGTGTGTAGTTTGTGCCTTTTTTTTTTCAAAATTGACGTTGTTTCTCTTATATTCTTTGTTCTACTGAAGTCACTACAGTGTTTTTATTTTCCTGAGAAACTGAGAACTCTTTAATTTTTTAACCAAAGTATCATTCATTTAATCATTCCACAGATACTTAGGAGTGCCTGCTGTGTGTGATGAGCCCCTACTTGATGCTGGAGAGTCTGGCTTTCTGTTGCACTCCACTGGCCCAGCAATATATCCACGTCCCAGGTCAGGTTACCCCAGAAGCTGGCCCTGACATGGATATTACATTGTAGAAAGTTCACTAGGAATAAGGATGGAGACAGGAGTGGGCAAGGGAAGCAGCCACTGGGCTTTGATTGGTCTCAGTGGAGGCCTCAGCCAACCCCACGGTGGGCACTGAAGGCTGTTTAGAGTCAATGAGAGTTAGAGTAATAGGACAAGGTCTAGGCAGTGGACAGCTCCCCTCATTGGTCAGTCACTGGATCGGTTGTTAAGAAAGGGCATGACCTCTAGCAAAGGCAGCACTGCCTGTGACTAGAAGACTAAGTCCTAGTACTGAGCGGCCTGGATGGCACTTCAGAGTGTCCATTGCAGTGTACTAGGACACTTTCAGCTACTCCACAGAAGATCCTAATTCAACTGGCTTGTCCCAGAGAGTAAGACGCCAGGGACAAAGCAAATCTAGAACTGGGTAGTTCAACAGCTCAATGGATATTCAAGAACCTTTCCATCTTTCTTCTCTGTCAACCCAAGCGGTTGGCTTTGTTTCTCAGCTTTCTTTCCATCATAGTTACAAGATGGCTGTACCAGGTCTGGGAGTTGCTGTGAAAAAGAAGTCGTCTCTGCCTGTGTGCTCTTTCTAGTGCTGAGGAAAATATTCCCTCATCTCTCTCTTTCTCTTCTTTTTAAATTATGGTAGAATATAAAAAAAACAATATCATTTTAACTATTCATAAGTATAAAATTCTGTGGCACTAAATACATTCACAGTGTTGTATAACCATCACCATTATCTATACCAAAGTTTTTTTCATCATTCCCAACAAGAATTATGTATCCTTTAAATAATAACTTCCTTTTTCCCTTCCTTCTAGTTCCTAGTAAACTCTATTCTACTTTCTGTCTCTATGAATTTGCCTATTATGTGTACCTCATGTAAGTGAAATCATTACAATATTTGTCCTTCTGTGTCTGGTTTATTTCATTAAGCATGTTTCCAAGGTCCATCTATGTTGTACATACATCAAAATTCCATTCCTTTTTGTGGCTGAATAATATTCCATTGGATGTACATACAACATTTTGTTTATCCATTCATTTATTGATGGGCACTTGGGTTGCTTTTACGTTTTGGCTATCATGTTTCTATGAACATTGGTATCTGAATATCTGTTCAAGTCCCAGTTTCCCATTCTTTTGAATACACACCTAGAGGTGCAATTGCAGGATCATACAGTAATTTGGTGTTTAACCTTTTAAGAAACTGCCAGACTTTTCTACAATAGCTGCACCGTGTTACATTCCCACCAACAATGCATGAGGGTTCAAATTTCTCTACATCTTCAGCAAAATACATTTCCCTTTTTAAAAATTATAGTTATTCTTTTAGGAGTTCTGGCCAAGGTGGAGGTGTAGGTAGAAACTCTTTGCTTCATCACATAACCAAAAGGAGGATAACAACCCACTAAAATCAATAAACATCCAGAAGCACCAGACAATCAAACTGGGTGGAACTCTGACAACCAAGGAATTAAAGAAAAAATCAACCAGAACAACCAGTTTGGTAAGAACCTGCAGCAAGGACATGTGGGTGGGGCCAGCTCAGAAAAACCACAGTAAAGCAGCAGACCACAAGGGCGGGGCTAACTGAAGGGGAAACTGAGACTCAGAACTGACTGTGGACTATGGAGGGGTTGCCACAGTGGGAGAAACTCCCAGTCTCACACAAGAGTCTGACAGAAAGTGCGCTAGAGACAAGCAGGCGAGCTGCACTGTTCCCTCTCTGGCCCCTTCCCCAGAGGCAGCCCCTCATCACAGCAAGGAGGGTTGTCCTGCCCAGGTGAATACCTAAGTCCCCACCCCCTTACAACTTAACAGGTGCGTCAAACAAAGAAATATGGCCCATGTTAAAGAACAGAGCAAAACTCCAGAAAGAGAGGTTAGCAGTAAGGAAATAGCCAACCTATCTGATGGAGAGTTTGAAGCCCTAGTAATCAAAATACTCACAGAACTGATTGAGCTTGGTCAAAAAATGAAAAAACAAATGAAAGATACCCAAAATGAAATAAAGCAAAGTATTCAGGGAACCGACAGTGACAGGAAGGAAACCAGGACTCAAAGCAATGATTTGAAACAAAAGGGAAAAATAAACATCCAACCTGAACAGAATGAAGAAACGAAAATTCAAAAAAGTGAAAAGAGACTTATGAACCTCTAGGACAACCTGAAACATTCCAATATCTGAATTATGGGGTGCCAGAAGGAGAAGAACAACAGCAAGAAATTGAAAACTTATTTGAACAAATAACAAAGGAAAATTTCCCCAATCTGGCAAAGGAAATAGACTTCCAGGAATTCCAGGAAGCCCAGAGAGTCCCAAAGAAGTTGGACCCAAAGGGGAATACACCAAGGCACATCATCATTAAGTTACCCAAGATTAAAGATAAGGAGAGAATCTTAAAAGCAGCAAGAGGAAAGGAGAGAGTTACCCACAAAGGAGTTCCCATAAGGCTATGGGCTGATTTCTCAAAAGAAACCTTGCAGGCAAGAAGGGGCTGGGGAGCTCTCTGCTCCTCCTGTTCAACAGACAGCCACGTCTTCCTGCACAGTGCCAGCCTCAACCCTGAGACACGATGGTGAAGATCAGAGTGAACAGATTTGGCCGTGTGGGGTGCCTGGTCACCAGGGCTGCTTTTTACTCTGGCAAAGTGGACATGGTTGCCAATAATGACCCTTTCATTGACCTCAGCTACATGGTCTACATGTTCCAGTATGATTCTACTTGTGGCAAGTTCAAAGGCACAGTCAAGGCTGAGAACAGGAAGCTTGTCATCAATGGAAAGTCCATCTCCATCTTCCAGGAGTGAGATCCCACCAACATCAAATGGGGTGATGCTGGTGCTGAATATGTTGTAGAGTCCACGGGTGTCTTCACCATCATGGAGTAGGCTTGGGCTCACTTGAAGGGTGGAGCCAAGAGGGTCATCATCTCTGCCCCTTCTGTGGATGCCCCCATATTTGTGATGGGTGTGAACCATGACAAGTATGACAACTCCATGAAGATTGTCAGCAATGCCTCCTGCACCACCAACTCCTTGGCACCCCGACCGAGGTCATCCATGACAACTTTGGCATTGTGGAGGTACTCATGACCACAGTCCACACCACCACCACCACCCAGAAGACCATGGATGGGCCCTCTGGTAAGCTGTGCAGTGATGGCCGAGGGGCTGCCCAGAACATCATCCCTGCTTCCATTGGCACTGCCAAGGCTGTGTGCAAGGTCATCCCTGAGCTGAACAGAAAGCTAATTGGCATGGCCTTCTGTGTCCCCACCCACAATGTGTCAGTTGTGAATCTAACCTGCCACCTGGAGAAAGCTGCCAAATATGATGACATCAAGAAGGTAGTGAAGCAGGCATCAGAGGACCCCCTCAAGGGCATCCTGGGCTATATCGAGGACCAAGTTGTCTCATGTGACTTTAACAGTGACACCCACTCCTGCACCTTCAATGCCAGGGCTGGCATTGCTCTCAATGACCACTTTGTCAAGCTCATTTCCTGGTATGAAAATGAATTTGGCTACAGCAACAAAGTGGTGGACCTTGTGGTCCACATGGCCTCCACGGAGTAAGAGCCTCATGGACCACCAGCCCCAGCAACAGGAAGAGAAACCTTCAGCTGCTGGGGAGTCCTTGCCCCAAATCAATCTCCCAACACACTGAGACTCTCCTGACCTTCAGTTTCCATCCTAGACCCTCTGAAGAGGGGAGGGACTTAGGGAGCCCTGCCTTGTTATGCACCATCAATAAAGTTCACTGCACCCAGCCAAAAAAAGAAGGGGCTGGAGAGAAGTATTTGAAGTCATGAAAGGCAAGGACCTACATCCAAGATTACTCTATCCCGCAAAGCTTTCATTTAGAATGGGAGGGCAGATAAAGTGCTTCCCAGAGAAGGTCTAGTTAAAGGAGTTCATCATCACCAAGTCCTTACTAATGAAATGTTAAAGGGATTTATCTAAGAAAAAGAAGGTAAAAATATGAACAGTAAAATGACAACAAATACAACTATTAACAAATTAACCTAAAAGAAAAGAAAAACAATGAAAACAAAAAGTAAGCCAACAACTAGAACAGAAACAGAATCAGAGAAATGGAGATCACATGGAGGGATTTCAGTGGAGAGGGAGACAGGAGGAATAGTGGGGGAAAGGTACAGGGAAGAAGAAGCATAATTGGTAAACATAAAATAGGGAGAGATAAAAATGGTATAGGAAAAAGAGGACTAAAAGAACTTATATGTACAACCCGTGGACATGAACTAAGGAAATGGAATGCTGGAGGATTGGGGGGCAGGGTGGAAGGGGGATAAAGGGGGAAAATTGGGAAAACTGCAATAGCATAATCAATAAAAATACTTCAAACAAATAAATAAAAATTATAATCATCCTTTCCCTCATATCTTTTTGACCACTATTGGCTAGTTCCTACATTAATTATTGGTAAAGTGAATGAGATCACCATGATTGTCTCAGACCAATCAGGATCCATGCCCTGTGTAGTAGTGTCCATTTCTCTGAAGGGCATGGCTGCAGGCAGGACAGATGGATATCTGAACAAAAGCAGTGCATCCCAGCAAGAAAGAAAGGATGGGGGTGTATGGTGGGGAGACTACCATCCATGTTTGCAGTGGAGAGGCTTTAAAAGTATCAGTGCCCAGACCAAAAGTTTTTACTCAATTGGATACAGTTGGACTGCAGTGAGTTCCCATCATCAGACATTTTTAAATGTTTGCCCCATCAATTCTAGTGTGCAGACAGGGTAGGGATCACCAATCCAGCAGGTAAGGTGGCCCCCGAAGCCGGTAAGTCTGAATACTGAGAGCTGAGAAGTGCAAGAAGCTATAGGAACAATGCACTGGACACCTTGTCTGGTCCAAGGAGACCAAAGAAATCCCCCAAGGGCAGGAGATGTTTACTGATGTTTGGAAGAGGTAGGTCAGTCAGACTGGGGAAGTGTCGTAGATGCAGGAGACTCCAGACTCAGGATCTTGGTGTTTGTGGTTTCCTTTGCCTAGAGTCTTTAGCCCCATTTAGCCATGTGACTAACTTCTTACTTCCTTCAAGTCTTTACTCAAAAACTATTGTGTCAGTATCCTTACTTCATATTCTCCTCTGCTTTATTTTTTCTTAGTATTGACCATTAACATGCTGCATATATTGTTCATTTTATTGCCCATCTTCTCTACCAGAAAATATGTATAAAAACAACTTTTCTACCAGAATACCCCGTCTCCCTAAGGGCAGGGGTTTTTGTCTGTTTTGTTTATTTTATTTTTCCAGTGTTAGAACAGTACCTGGCACATAGTAGGCACTCAATAAATTTGTTAGTACCTGTATTTTACAGAGGAGAAATGTGAGGATCAGTGCAACTAAATAATTTACTTAACATCACACAGCTAGAAAGTGACAGGGTTGGGTAGTTAAATATGAGGTGGAGCAAAAGTAGGTTTACAGTTGCGAGTATGTGAAACACAGAGTTTATTCTTGCATTATTATTTATTAATTACTGTATTATTTTCCATATGAACAACTGTAAACCTACTTTTGCCCCACCCTGTATTCTATGATTCTTTACAACACAAAAAAACCATTTAGCGAAAAGAGCAATACCGATGGGCTCTCTTCAGCCTCCTTCTCTACCACTAAATCTTTTAAATGAGGAAAGATTAGATGCCGGAGGCTTTTGTGGCAAGTTTAGCCTGTGGACCCTTGACTAGGGTGTTCAGAAGTGAGTGTTTTTAAGCAAGGGAGGTGGGAAGCCTTCTCAGCACTTGTTTGGAGGCAAGAAGGTCGGTGACTATAATTAAATGCACACCAGCTGCCCTAGGAGACAGCTGACAGGAGGAGGGAAGGGGGACTCGGCTACTACCACGGGAAGATGTGCTGAGTGGGTTTGAAATAATCAGGGAGAATTTTTACTGTTATCAGCATCAAGATCGGCCTCATTGACAGTCCCAATCAGACTCACCTAAAAATTCCTTCCTCTTTCATCCACTACAGTGAACACACAAGGAGGAATCCTAGCAGAAAACAGGAAGAGCAATCAGAGGACAACCCTATAATTGGATCTGCTAAAGCTTTGTTAGAATGAGGGCAGTGATTTTTAAAGAGCGTGTCTTTTTAAGGAAGAGGAACTTGGGCGGGACAGTGATTGTGCCAGGAGGTGAAACCCAGGCCTTTTTCTCCTCCCACTTGGGAAGCCACATTGCTGCTGCCATCTCTCCACAGGGACCCAGCCCCCTGGGGAAGTGGATTTCCTGGAAGCATAGCCCAGGCAGGCACCTGGCTTTCCTAAGCAGTTCAGAGGGAGGAGGCAGGGCCAGGGCATGAGTGGAAGCTGAGTCTTGTGGGCTGGTCAAACCTGGAAGGGGGATTCCAGAGGGCCAGGCAGAGCAAGGGCCTGGCACCTCTCTAAGACAAGGGGTCCCCTGACATACTTAGGCTGGTGCCTGGCACAGAGCAAGTTCTCGATAAATTTTCTTTTTCCTTCTTTTCAGGAATAAAATGAGAGCCAAGACTATGGCTCAGAACAGGGCAAGGAGAGGCTCTTTCAAATGTCCTGGGTTGGGACAGAGTAGAGGAAGGGACAGAGACAATTAGTTTGCAAAATGCCTTTTGTTGGCAACATTCAGCTGCTTGCTTTCCTCTTGTGAGGTGCAATAAGGAGCAGCAGCAGCAGCAGCAGCAGTCTTGGGCCCTGGGCATGTCGTCCACTTTCCTGTCAGAGCACCATGGTCTTCCATGCTCACCACCATTCCCAGGGCCCTTGGCATGTGCCTGCATGCTTCACCCAGATCCCCTCTGTAGCTTATGCTCTCACTCACACGCATTGCCGTCCTTGCTGGGAATGGCCCTCATCCACATGGAATTCTGGGGATGGCTTTTGCCCACCCACATGGAACTGGCTTGCCCAAGGATTCACCCCCTCCCAGGGGCACCCTGAGACCAATGGCTGCATGATACCAAGACCTTTAAGTTTGGAACAACTCTAAAAGGTCATCCAGCCCCAGAGCTCCCTATTGGATCTGCTGAAACTCATTATGGGTGACTGTCTCCCTCAGCCCAACCTGCCTTCCACCCTCCCTCACAGGTATCCCTCAAGAGCTCTGCCCAAAAGCCATCTGCCTGCAACCCTGGGGAGCCCACTCTAAGACTACCCATCCCTTCTTTGTCTGTTGTCTTTGCCTCTCCAACCATAGCCACTCATCTGACCTCCCAGGAGCCCTCTTTGCACTCAAATGCAGCCATCTTGCAGCCCAGTGACTGGAAAACGGGTGCTCATGGGTTATCATTATGGGAACCAATATTTATGTGCAGCTAGCAGTCTCTAGAGCAGGCATGCACACATGATTTCATTTGCAAAGCACAGTAGCACAATGGTCTCCAGTGTTTCTGTCTGAATTTGAATCTTGGCCCTACTACTTACTAGTCTCGTGACCTTGGGCCAGCTGCATAACCTTTCTATTGCTCAACTTCCCCATCTGTAAAATGGCATAGTGATGGTCCATTTTTCCTAGAGTTTTTGTTAAAATTAAATGAATCAGTATATGTAAAGGTGTCCGAATAGTGCTGCACATAGTAAGCACATAGTATAAGCTAGTTATCAGTAGTTGATCCTCATAAGGACCCTGTGAAATATTACAGTTACTGCTGGATTGGACATCTCTTGTGCCCTGTCTCATGCTCTCAGCCCACCTTTTCACTCTGTCCTTGCTGCTGCCACCTGTTCACACAGGTGTAATCCAACAGCACCTTGCATAGCTGCGCTGCTTGTTTCTCCTCCTTCTTTCTTCTTCTTCTCCTTCTCTCCTCTTCTTTCTTCTTTTTTCTTCTCTTCCTCCTCCTCCTCCTTTCTCCTTCTTTCCCCTTCTTTCTTTCTTCTTCTTTTTCCTTTCTTCTTCCTCCTCCTGCTCCTCCTCCTTCTTCTTCTCCTTCTCCTCCTCCTCCTTCTTCTTCCTTCTTTCTTCTTCTTTTCTTCCCCTCCTTATTCTCCTCCACCTCCACCTCCTTCCTCTCTTTTTCCCCCCTTCTTCTTCTTCTCACCCTTCTCTTCCTCCTTCCTCTTCTTATTCAGAATGGCTTAAAATTTTATTTTGAAAAAGTGGAATTGAAAAATTGTGTGACAATAATTACATATTTTGTTTTATTCTCCACATGCATCTACTGTAACAAATTTTAGCCAATAACTACTTTTTTAATTAACAGAAACTCAACCCAGAGACCTTATAAAAGGCTCTCATTTTCTTTCTGGATCATTTATTTCTCTTGATCTTGGGGAAAGAACTTCTAACTTGTTAAGACTCTAATAAAGTTTAGCCATTAGTGTAAAATCCAATAGGTGGGAGACTCAGCCTGCATAGAACATAGCTGTCCTTCCTGGGGACCCCTGGGAGCCGGCACCCTGGTGAGGCTACAGTGAGCCACTGTGTGCAAGCCCTTCCTGCCCGAGAGCAGATCTTTCAGGATCTCCTTAAACACAACTGTCTAGTTACAGTACATCCATAACCATCATTCATTCCCTAATGGAGAAGACGGCAAATGCATCTGCTTAAGACACTTGGAAAGAGAGTGCTAGAGGAGAAAGAAACAAAGAGCCCGCTTGGGGAATGTGTGGATTTGTAGTTTACAGCAGTTCGCCTGTGTGTTCCCACAATCTTGCAGCTCCTGACTGCTTCTATGTACTGTTTATTTCTTACTTCCCATCCCAGCTTCTTTGCCATTTCCATCTGAGCTGCCTGCAGAACACACTCAGCCATTCTGACCCAAACCAAAAGTGTAAGGAAGCTAATATCCCTCCATGTGACATCCCTGTGGTCCCTTCTTTTATGCCTAGAGAGAATAAAATCTGCCTTTTCAAAGTCCAACCTCAGTTGCCAACAGCAGCGAGCACCCTAACTTAGCTTTCTCCCCTTCCCTGTCTCATTCTTCCCATTGCCCACTGCTGTAGTATGAGCTCACTCCCCAAAATATACCCACACACAAGCCCTTGCCTCATGCTCTGTGTTTGGGGAACCATCTAAATGTGTGCAAAAAGGGCACGAAAAAATAAAATGAGGCCTGTTCAACATCCAGAATCAGATCTAGATTCAAGTCAAAGCCTCCTACCTGCTGAATCTCATGCCCTCACATGGTGCCACTTCCCAGTTCTTCCATATGCATCTTAACAGAGATCTGGAAACTTGGTTAGCCAATGGGAGGCCAGGGAAGAAATCGCTACAAACAGGTGGTTTTGGACACTTTCCTGTCAGAGCCCCTCTCCTGTCCCTGCATAGAGCTAAGCTGGTCTTTTGTGGCCCAGGGATCATCTTGAGTTTGCCTTTGTATCACCAGCACTCAGGTCCTGGCATACAACAGGTTCTCAGTAAATGTTTGCAGGATGCACGAGGCCAGAAATCAAACTACTGATGGTTTCTGTTTAACGATCACTTTTTGTGTGGTCATGCCTGTTTCTATACTTAGTGTTTATCTTTTTATGCTGGTTTGGAATGTGATCTTTAATGGGCAAAGAACATTTTGGAAAGATAATGTTAGCACAGAATCATGTGCCTGAAAACTATTCCAGAAACACTAAATATTTCTTGAAATTATTCAAGAAGACCTGATTATCAGGTTGACTGATGAAAGAAGTAGCTAGGAGCTGTGAAACTGGTGGCTTATAGGACAAATGTAGCTCTAAGACACATGGCTTTTAGTACAATGATGATCATTTTATATCAAAATTCCTCTGAAATATGCTGCAGGCCCCACTGCTTCTGCAGCCTTCTACCTGAGCTAATTCTCAAACTTGTGTTAACCTACCTAGACCTGTGGATATGTAGGTGTGTGGCCTCCCCACAGAGTGGCACGTAACAGGGTATTCCTTATACAGAAAGAGTTGAAGTTGCTGTCCAGCACAATTCCTGACTTTTTCTATAGTTTGCTCAGCCTTTCCTCACCACCATCAACAGATGCCCACTGAGAGCCTACTCTCCTGCCTTCCAGGTACTATAAGATCTCCGTGGTGCTCATGTGCTTTGTGGTCCCCACACTGGTGCCCTGGTGCATCTGGGGAGAGAGTCTGTGGAATTCCTACTTCTTGGCCTCCATTCTTCGCTATACCATCTCACTCAACGTCACCTGGCTGGTCAACAGTGCCGCCCACATGTATGGAAACCGGCCCTATGACAAGCACATCAGCCCTCGGCAGAACCCACTGGTCACTCTGGGTGCCGTTGGTGAGTAGGGGTGTGAGAGCCAATGGAGAGAATGGCAGCTCAGTTTTCTTGGCTTCTCATGGTTTTGTGGAATCTGTAAAGAGAGGCAGTGAAGTGGAATGGAATGAACTTGGGCCTTTGGTGTTAAAATCAAGGCTCATGGACAAGTCACCTAACTTCTGATTTATAGTCCTCTTACCTGTGAAATGGGATTAGCAATGCTTTCTTTATAGGTATATGAGAATTAGTAAAATACTTATATATGTAAATTGTACATAGTAGGTGATCAATAATTAGTACCTATTTATTTTTGCTGTGGAAATTCTCCTACAGGAGAGTAGCAGTTGACTTTTCTCTCCAGATGTCTGGACATCCTCAGCTGTCCTGTCATTTGACTGACCATATGCAAGCAGCCCTTTAAACAAAGATAGGAAAAAATGAGATTGTGGCATCTCATGGTACCACAAAATGGTTAAGAAGCCTTTGGAGTCCAACCAATGTGGTAGAATCCTGGTTCCTTTGCTTACTGTCTGGGCAAGTTACCTGACTCCTCCACACCTCATGTCCTCATCTGTGAAGTGGACAAAATAGTGGTATTTACCTCCTGCTGGAGTCGTTGGAGGGTTGGATAGGCTAATAAATAGCACTCGCAGCCGTACTTACTACAAAATAAGCCCTCAGTTATGTTGTTTTTATTACCAGCCATATGGTCTTAGGCAAATTTCTTGTCCCTTCCATTCATTTTCATCCTCACTTTAAAATGAGAGTAATCATAGCTCAGAGATGTGCAGATTATAGGTGTTTGTACTCATTAAAGCACTTTGCATGTGGCTGGCACTCAGTAAGTGATTAATAAATGTTAACGATAGCTTTATAGAAGCAGTTGGTAAGCTGAGTATTTAGCACAGAGCTCAAACCCAGGAAGAGAAGTTCCTGCCATTGAGTAGAAACGATCTCTGCCTCACTCAGCAATGAGTTCCTACCACCACTTTGTTAGGGTTTTCCGTGTAAGGCTCAAGAGCAATATAAGGTGGAATAAACACCAGATTTAGCTATGGGATGACAGGATAAGCAGAGAGCAAAGTGCCTTGGAAAACAGGAAGACGTTTCCTGACCCTCCTGTTGCCTTCCTTCCTCCTCCTGCCATCTTCATTCTCTGAGGGCTCTAAGGAGGGGGACGCACGGAGCACTGACCCTGAGAGCACGGCCTGAGTGGGGTCGCAGAGACTGCTGCCGTCTTATAGAGAGGGGATCCAGGGAACCCGAGCAGTGTGGCCGTGATCAATGCGTTCAGTACCCTGGACAGCTGGGTATTGGTTTTAAATCCATCCAGGTCAACACTGGACTCCCAGTCAGTTTCCTTCATGAAGGTCCTTGGAAGGCTCTTATATGCAACTGTGCAGACCAGTGACTCTTTCTGAAAATAAGGGTTAAACTTCTCTATACTATACAGGAAAGAACCTAGAAATGACAAAGGTGGAGGGGCAGAGTAGAGAAGACCTAAATTAAGAAAATGGCGACCACAGGTCAGTCCATCTGATGTGCTCAGTACAAAGCAGAATCCTTCAAATGTGGTCAGGAGAAGAACCATGTGATGACTTATAGCCACTTAAGTAGTAAAGGAAAAATCTGGCAGTTCTTCAAATGGTTAAAAACAGTTACTATATAATCTAGCAGCCCTATTCCTAGATTCATCCCTAAAAGAAATCAAAACATATGTCCACACAAAAACCTGTATTTGAATGCTCATAGCAACATTATTCATAATAGCTAAAAAGTGGAAATAATCCAAATGTCCATGGATAAATTCATTTATATAAATATAGTAGCATGGTAAGTGGTATATGCATATAAAAAAATAAATGAAATGCTGATACTTACTATACCTTGAAAACATTGTGCTAAGTGAAAGAAATCAGTCACGTAGGATAGCATGATTTCATTTATACAAAATGTTCAAAATAGGCAAATCTATAGAGACTGTATTAGTCAGGTTTCTCCAGAGAAAGAGAAACTCTGTGTATCTCAGTATATATACTGTTACATATATTACAATATATTCCTCATACTACATTTCCATATATAGAGAAAGAGTAGGATATGTTTATAAACATGGATATAGTCTATTGGTTCTGTATATAGACAGACAGACAGACATAGAAGGACTGATTGATTCATTGATTGACTATGAGGAATTATTTCACACTATAATAGAGGCTATGAAGTCCCAGGAGCTGTAGTCTGCAAGCTGGAGACCCAGGAAAACCAGTGGTAGAATTAAGTCCAAAGACCTGAGAACCAGGGGAGCCAATGCTGTAGCTCCCAGTCTGAGGGTAGGAGAAGGTGAGATAGATGTCTCAGGTCAACCAGTGAATTAGGAAAAGAGGCAAATTCCTTCCTCCACTTGTTCTATTCTGGCCCTTAATGGATTGGATGAAACCCCACCTACACTGAGGAAAGTGATCTGCTTTACTGAGTCCACTGACTCAAATGTTACTCTTATTCAGAAACACTCTCACAGACGTACCTAGAATGATGTTTAATGGGCACCCCTTGGCCCATTCGGTTGACACATAGAATTAACCATCTCAGAGACAGGAAGTAGGGCTCGGATGGTTGGGGGTAGTTGGGGGATAACAGCTAAGGGGTTTAGGGTTTCTTTTTTTTTTTCTTCTTTTATTTTTTAATTTTATTTTAATTATGGTTTCCTTTTAGTTAATGAAAATATAATTCATTTTGGTGATGGATGCATAAGTCTGAATATTCTAAAAAACATTAAACCATATACTTTAAATGGGTGAATTGGATGGTGAGTTATATCTCAATAAAGCTGTTTTAAAAAATGAAATGAAAGAAGCTCTGAGGTAATCCCTGTCCTGAAAACACCCTAACAAAGAAAAGGAAAAGCTGTGCACTGGGAAGGATAGGACAATATGTAGGCAGATTTCAGCTATTTAAAGATCCAACTCCTTGACTGACTTACCTATTTGAACGGTTCTCATTTATCTCTCCTAAGTTCTCCCAAAGTCTTGCTCTCATTGCTCCAGCCCACAGAGGCTGTTTTCCTCTTGTGAACACACAGTCTGCTACCAGCCAGTCAGCATTTAGCTTAGAGTACAGCTCTGATATCATGGTAGCATGTCTCCAATTCTTAGAGGAAAATTACCTTGTGACTTTATGTCGATAACTTTATTGTTCTTTTCTGTTTACATTTAGTTTTTCTAGCCAACTAACTAGAGCTTCCTATGGGTAGAAATTAAGTCTCTTGCTCTCTAAAGAGCCTGATGCAGTGTCTTGTACATGGTAGACCCCCAGTAAGTAAGTGATTCAAGGCCTGTGCAGAGTGGTGGGTGAGTGGTTTGTCTCAATGCTCGTTTTGTCTTCCAGGTGAAGGCTTCCACAATTACCACCACACCTTTCCCTTTGACTACTCTGCAAGCGAATTTGGCTTAAATTTCAACCCCACCACCTGGTTCATTGACATCATGTGCTGGCTGGGGCTGGCCACTGACCGCAAACGGGCAACCAAGCCAATGATCGAGGCCCGGAAAGCCAGGACTGGCGATGGCAGCGCTTGAACCTGGAACCACCGTCCCACATGTCTGCCCTTGACACCTTGGTCCCTGCCTTCTGTTACTATAGTTCTCTTTCTCATTGGATTGTGGGAGGGAATAGAGGGTGGGAGGGAATGGAATCTTTGTGGTTCGGAAATTTTTTGTTTGTCTCAAAGTCCAGATATAACTACCAATGAAAACAAAGGTTTTTTAAGTCAATGTAATGATGATTTAACATTAGAGTGTGGACATGTGATTTAATTACTGTGGCTACAACATCTCAAAACTTACATTGTCATGTGCTTGTTCCCAATGTTAACCCTGACAAGATGAAGGAATTTAATATTCTTTCAGTATGATTCAGGAGAGCATTTTCTTTTCTACCACTTAACCCAGCATTATTTTAAAACACACTACCTGAAGGGCAGAGGGGCAGGGTAGCAGACAAAAGAGGGGGTCTAAGTCATAACTAAAGATGTTTCTGTTTTGTACTTACTGTATTTTTGTTGTTTTTTTAAGTTAGAGAATTGAACATTTTAAAAAATGAAAATACAGGAAATGGCTCTCTCTCTCTCTCTCTCTTTTTTTTTTTTTTTTGCCCTGTTTACAGCTTGTTAATGCTCTACCATCTTTGCATCAAAAGAGATCTGTTCACTGCCCAGCTAGTTTTGTGTCCCAAGACATATGCCCGGCTGACCCCATAAACCAGTCCCTGTTTAGGTGTTTGATTTTGTCCTCTTTGCTGTTGTTATTTTAAAGGTGTATAACTCAGACGTGCCAGACATCAAATTAAGCTCTCATTTCAATGTTTAGATACCTAATTTATACTCTAATTGATCCCAGCCACTGATGCATGTACTTTAGCTGCTTCTGCTAAACAAGCATATTAATTTTCCACACCAGGCCATCAGATAGTAATAACTGACAGTTATCTAGAACTTAGTGTCTACTGACGTTTCACCTGCATGCAGCCATCACTGATTTTGCAGCAAAATATAAAGCGATCATTATGTAGCTTCAGGATTAAAAAATTTGTGTATGTTACGTTGCCTTGTAAAGAGCATGTTGAATTGACTGGACTGTGTACCCTTTGTGTTAGATGTTAGAGCCAAAGAAAGGCTTATAGAGTTGGTGGCGGAGCCCTTTGAAGATAGATCTTTTTAGAAAAGATGTAGGATTTAAAATTGAAATTTTAAATTTTTGAAAAAGAAGTGATGCCAATAGGAAATTGTTATAATGAAGTTCTTCATCCAGCAGGTGTTTAACAGTGTTATTTTGCCATTAATAATGTATAAACTATGGGTGATTTGCAATAAATGATTATGAATTTGTTGGTGTTCTTGACCAGATGCCTAAGTGTTCCTTAGAGAGAGTTCTCTCAAGGGCACCTGATGCTTCATGATGACCATGTGACTCACGTTTGATTTGGGCTCTGGGCTGACAGCAGCCCCTAAGACCAGGCCTCTCATATACTATTTGCCTTCAGTATATGAGAAGGAGCAACTAGAGGGAAAATTAGCAAATTACCTTTGGTGTAGCTATTTAGAATCTTCTCACTAAAGGATGTTCTCCAGTTAGTCCAAATAAATCTAGAACCTCGCTCCTCTGAACCTGGGTGCCATGTCTTTATCTGCAGCAGTACCCTAATTAAGAGAAGGATGAGATGGTTTTGGTGAAGAAGTGGATGAAGGTTAGATCACTTTAGAGTTTTCCATACTGACGTGACCTATAGATCTCAGCAGCATCTAAGAGAAGAAAGTAGCTCTTGGAGGCATCACACGAGCCCATCCGAGGTGGCCCTAGAGAGGTTGGTTCGTTTTTTGAAAGGTTCAGTTTAAAGTATGGCAACGTCTCCTGTGTGTTACAAGGCTCTTATTTCAGAGACCCTGTATCAGATGAGCAGAGCCAAGGAGTGGCTGTTCCCATAGTGCTTCTCCCATGTGTCACAGCAGCTCCACCAGCAAACCTGGGGTGGCAGAGCCAGCTCAGCTGTGCTTATGGCCAGCTCTGTGGCTTTGAGAAAATCAGCCCTTCTGGATCTGGTTTTCTGACTCTTGACCACAATTGCTGTGTTACCTAAGACATGGTTTTAGGCTGAACCACATGAAAATGCAACTGCTAATATACGGAGCCTCTCTGTACCTCAGTGTCCTCATCTCCAAGACAGGAACAGCACCACTGATGCACCGCAGGGAAAACTGGAGGCCTCGCGCTCAGGGCCCTGTGCATCGCAAGTGTGCCAAAGGTTCAGCTGAGAGTGAGGGATGTGTCCTGGGCACGAGACAGAAACAACTGCAGTCAAATAAGCACCATCAGGTGAGGAGGACCAGCTTCTAGTTCTCATTTTGCTGCTAATTAGGGGAGTGGTAAAGGGTAGCAGAAAATGCCCAAAATATCCCACTTTGATATAGGATTGTTTTGAGTTAAAGTTTCTTGAAAAACAGCACATGCAAGAAGGCAACTCTTGACTTCCCCATTTCTTCCTAAAAGTGAGAGTTAGCTCCAATGTGAAAGACATTCTCTCTGTAGGAGGGGAAGGAGGGGCTGAGAGAAATTAGTACAAACAAACATTGCTAAATGACCCTTATTTTCCTTTAGCCTCCCATATATTTTCTTGCAATTACTACCATCTGTTCATCCCAGTATATAAGCATTTGGCTCCAGCTGCTTTATTTTTTCTGTAAAGGCTCCCATGTATGTGTAATAATAAACTGTATATACTCCTCTCCTGTTAATGTCTTAGGTCAACTGAGTTTCCAGGCCAGCCAAAGACAATGAGAGGGTAGAGGCTGTGCCTCCCCTACACTGGCCTGAACAGCTGGCAGCTCCAGCATCCCTGTTGGTCAAGGAGCCTGACTGCGCCCAGTGAGCCTGCCCAGCCCCGCCCTTCTCTCACACACAGGCAGGGCCTTCGCACACCATCAGAGACGTGCCTGGCATGCACGGTCGTGTGTAGTTCTGTGAGCTCATTTTTCTCCTCATCCAGAGCTAGGATAGATTTGTGAAGGGAAGAGGTTGAAGCTAATGGATAACAATGATCTGTGGGGATTTTCTGTAAGGCTCATTCATTCCTTACAGTCCTGTCCCCAGTTACAGAGAGGGCTGAAAGCCAGTTGTATTCTCAGGGGCTACTCATGTGAAAAACAAAGAAGGAAAGAAATAACCTAACCCTTCTGGTCCCTTTTTAAAATTTCCCCATTTTTAGCTCAGGATATTAGTCTAAATTCCCTCCCTCCACTTCCTCGACGTCAAGGAAGTACTATAAATGACCTGGTAACTGCTGTCCCGTTCTCTCTGTGGGCTGTAGTGTTCATAACCTCCTGCCCCCACTGCTGGAATGTTCCTGACTTCTAAATTTGCACCATCAGAAGCAAGAGGAAGGAAAGTGCTGGCCGCGACACACCTATAAGGCAGCAAGCCTATGTCCAAGCAGCTACTATGGGCTTCTGTGACAGCCTTTTTTCTTTTCCTCTGCCTTTTGCTATCCCGTGATGCCCCCAGTTAGGAAGACCGTGTCTGGAAGACCAGTCAGCGGCATCCTGCCAGGACTTCTCACAGAATTTAAAATGCAAAGACCTGCTGCCTGCACCTAGCTGGCCAGGGTTGTGAAGACTTTCCCCTGAGGAAGGTACCTTGCCTACCACACTTACTTAGAAAGTACCTTCCCTATAGCACCTACTGAGCATGTATACTTTCTTACAGTACTTACTAAGAGTACCCTTCCTTTTACTGTGGAAAAAATGTATCTTGGCCTTTGACCACCTGTCCAAATCCCTACAACTGGGGATTTACTAAACCAATGTTCCCCCTCCCAGCCTTTTCCAGTCTTCTCCAAGGTTACCTTTCGGGTCATTGAGAAAAATCTCTGAAGTTGTTTTTCTGAAAGATGCACAAACTACTGGACAGAGCCACCATCCCCCATGCTGTTGGTGGACAAAGTAACTTGGACCCCCTGGAGCATGGTGTGGTTATATTTTTATTGTCAGATTTCACATAAGCCCGAGCTCACAGTGCCGGGACCCCAAACACAGGAGCTGCATGTAGAGGCTGCTCCTTAACCTGAACTGTATGACAACACTTGGGTGCGGGGCAGGGTGGAAGGCAGGGACCCCTATCAGGGGCACGTAGTGATTACTGTGATCACTGGCGGAGGAGGGATGACCTGAGTTGCTGATAGGGATATCCAGTGTCTCAAAGCAAGAGCAAGTGATCGGTGCAGGTGACAACTTTCCAGCTCCGGCAAATAGGCTTCTCATGCCTGAGGTGGATGGGCAGGGAAGGCCCACTGCAGTTCCTTCCCACCCTGAACTTCTGGCCCATGACTAGAAGAAGGGCTCTGCTAGAGGCCACTGGGCTCTCTGGACTCTTCTCTGAATAAAAAAGGCCCTTAAGCTCATGGCATCACAAAGTGCGTGTTCCAGATGAATCAACCGAGGGGCACCTATTTGCACTGTGCTCTACAGCTTCTGCTAGACTGAGCTATCTGTAACACGCAGGGTCCACAGGCTTTGAGTCGGCTTGTTAGAATGTGTATAGAGCTGCAATATAGGCAACCAAGGCACAAAAAAATGAAAAATTATCTCAAAGTGGATACTTTGGCCTGGATGGTTTCAAAACACCATTTTAAAAGTGAAGACCTTGATTTTGCCTCTATGAGGGAAGTTCTTAAGCAATAATATACTGGGCCCATTTCAATTACCATTTTAGTCATTTGAAGTCACTGAAGTGATAGGCCATTTTGATTGTGGTTTTGTTTAAACAGTACTTGATTCCTTAGCCCTTATCTACACAGCTCAGGGGTAAATTGTTCCTTTGTTGGAAGACAAACAGGCTACGGAAATATATGCAAAACCTCTGCTTCATCTATAATATAAGCAGTAAGACAAATGACTGCTTAGGTCCCTTCTTAGCTCAAAACCTATAGGAATCAATAGCAAGCAAGCTTAGAAAAGGTAGATTCTGCTTTCCCCAAATGAAAGATGTGGCTGGAAGCTGTCCTAGTTGTGCATGTATCTGTGTATGTATGGCCCTGAAAGAAAATAAGGAAGTGGCCCAAAGCCAGAAAGCTGACCCTCCGTTGCCTTCCCTGCAAACAGCTGTAGATGGAGACAGAATCATGAGGCTGGTTGATTGATATTCATGGACTGTCACTGCGAAGGCTTAGATATTTCTAAACAATCTCATTTTTTTGTTGTTTTTTCTTTGCTAGAATTTATAAACAATCTTTGTTTTTGTTTTGTTTTTAAGTTTCCAGCTAAGAGATATCCTTAAAATGAGCATTGCTGTATGCAAGAAATTGCAGCATAATGATACATGGAAACAATAACATGCTTCAAAATAAGTTGCTGACCATCAAATGCCATATGATCTGGCTGCCAAAGTTCCACTACCGTCAGAACTAGGCTATGTGTGCACAAAGCTGAGACAGATCACTTAAATCTTCCAAACAGACTTGCCTTGGATAATCTTATTGATACAATGCCTTCAGTTGTAACATTCAATCTTGTGTCTTTCCATTTGCTTTCAATTCAGTGCTGCCACGTTAGAAAGAACAGCTTGGAGTGGTGTAAAAATATAATTACTCTTTTGAAAGTATGTATATATATCTTTTTGCTGCCCCATTTCACTTCTCTTTCCAGCTCTAACTAAATGAATGCTCCTTGCTTATGATATATAGATAGCATCTATGGGTTACTTCTGAGAACATTGTTTTTATAATTTCTAGGCCATTGATTGTAGTACATTTTTTAAAATTTCTTTTGCATCAAAAAGGAAATCAAATGAAAGCACATCAGGCTTCAAAAGCCACTGGCAGTACCACAGAGCCTTAGCAAACCCATCGGCAAATGACACTTCACTGAAATTTTGCTCAGCACACCACCTTTAGAAAAAATGATAACCACAAAAGAAAAATATCTTCATAGAAAGCTACTTTCCAAAACTCCACTTTGCTTTGACCACATTTGGCTCATTTTCTGAATCTATTACAGCTGTATCTATAATATGAGAGGCAAAGAATTCACAACTCCCATTAAAAGGCAGGCAGACCATGATGGTCTTAATCACCAGTGCTTTCCCAGCCTCACAGAACAGGGCCTGAGAGGCGAGAGGTGCTGAATAAATGCTTCTGAATGGATGGATGGGAGAGAAGGATGGATGGATGGGATGGATGGATGGATGGATGCAATATACTGCAATGCAGAAAGAAACTCTAGTTAGTGTTGCTGTGTTTCATCTTTGTAACTCTTTTTACTTTTTTAAATGCTCACCCAAGGATATGTTTATTGATATTAGAAAGAGAGGGAGAGAGAGAGACAGTGATGTGAGGGAAAAACAGTTACCTCCAAGACACGCCCTGACCAGGAATCAAACCGGCAAACTTTTGATGTGTGGGACAGTGTTCCAACCAACTGCACTACTCCATCAGGGCTCACCTTTGTGACTCCCTCCTGTGTTTGCCCTGTTAAGGTGAAACCCCAGGCAGGCAGGCCCACGTCTGCCTTGTGCACAGCTGCACCCTAAGCTTCCAGCAGAGAGGATATCATGTAACAGGGCCTCTAAAATTTCTGTGGAGCTGTTCCTGATTTAGAATACAAGTAGGTCCTACTTTCAGAAACATTTGATCCAGAAATCCAAACTTAAAAGTAAATAAGTTAGAAGACAATTCTTAATTTTACAGGAGTGTTTATTATAGGTTCATTTTCATAAGAAGGCCTTGAGAACATGTTTCAGCTTAAAAAATTCTTCACCTGTGTGTAAGAAGCGCAATGCAAGCTGGACCCAAACCCCTGAGGACTGCAGTCGCAGAGCCACTTCAAGAAGGCCAGTGTTGGAAAGCTGTACTTCCCCTCTGAGAATCCCCCTAAGCTATGAGAATAGGATTGTGCTAAGAAGTGAAACAGGCCAAGACTGTTTTCCAGGCTGAATGTTGTCCCCTGAAAGCCACTGAAGCCCTAACCTTCACTCCCTCAGGGTGTGACTGTATTTGGAGACACAGCTTTAAAGAGGTGATTGAGTAAAGCTCCATTGCAAATGGGTCTTTCTCTGCATTTCTCACTGTTTTCGCTGTCCCGTGCAGCGAAACCAAGGGAGCACCTTACTGAGCCAATGTCACATCAACTTCCCAACAGAAAAGAACACTAGGAAACGTTTTGCCTTTATTTTTAACAATCAACAGGAATTGACTTAGCTCCTACTATGGGGAGACAACAGGACTTGAACACAGTGGGTAGACCGATGGTTATTGTTTCTGACTCTTAAGAAGGAATCAAATTCATCTGAAAGAGAAGGAATCAAACTTCCCCATCTCCCACCTCACTGTCCAAATAAGATCACATCATTTAGACATTTTGTACGTTTTACATTTTTCTAAATGTGACAGAAAAATAAGTGACTAAGTAAGCCTTGAGTCATCACTTAGGAATTTAGCCCTGAGTATGTTAAGTAGGGGGTAGGAGAGGGAGGTGGTCAGTGTTACAGACAAAAAGTTATGTAGTTTCACCTAAAACAGTCCAAGCATCATGAAACAATTAAATACATTAATTCCCAATAATAGAAGCTTAAATCAAATGTCTCACTCAATCAAACCAAGTTAGGAGAGAAACCCTCTGTCAGCTCCTGGTTCAGCTCCAGCAGACCTATTTTGAGCGCCATTGGCTGAGGCCTGTTTGTATCATTAAAAAATTATCTTAACTGCTCACTGCCAAAAATGATTTGCCTTGCATTGTCCACTCCTCGGAAGTAAAACTAATGTTTCCTGGGCTGTGAATGTCTGTGAAATAACATCACAAGATAAATGCCAACAGGCAGTCAGAGACAGTGAGCTGATAACAGAGAGGAGCCCACTGTGGGAAGAGATAAGAAGGACCTAAGGGGCCAAGTGTACACGTGGTCACAGGCCACTCTGTGAAGCACCCAGTCCTTCAAAAAATGGTCAGATCTGGGGAGTTTGATGTCACAGACATGTTAATAGTCTAGGGAGTATCAGTGGCTTTAGATTCAGGTCCCTTCATTGTCCCTCAGACTCAGTTGTAAGGTCTAGGAAAATAGAACAGGGAGTGTGTGTATGTGTGGTGTGTGTGAGTTAGTGAGTACTCTCTCTCTCCTCTTTTTCCTCCTTCCCTCCCTTTGCTCCCCTCCCCTCATCATTGTCCTCCATCCCCTCCCTCTCTCTCTCTCTCTCTCTCTCTCTCTCTCCCCTCCCCCCCCCACCCACACTCTCCATTCCTCCACCTCCAAAAAATAACTCCAAGTGACTTCCCCCTAAGTCCCTTGCTTTGGCCAGTGGAGTTTCTGAAGGGTTGGAGACTAGTCGTCTAGAAGCTGGCCAGTGACTGTGGGACATAGGCAGTTGGGGACAAGGTCAGGAGGGTAAGCTTTCTGTGACTCATGCCTTCTCCCAAGCTTTTTATCACTTCCCTAGAGATTTTGCTTCTGCTCGGCCCTGATATGCTAAACACATTTTGTTAGCCCCTGCACCCTGCTCTCTGCTCAGGGAGAGCTGGTTGGGGATGGAGAATGCAGAGCCCCCACAGGACAGAGGGAGGAGAGTGAGGTCAAGGTGCTTATTTCCCCAGCATCCCCCATGGGTGGCTGCAGGCTGACTGCTCTCTCAACTGACTGTCTTGATCCTGTCCTTCTATCCTTGGAGCTAAAAGGGGTAAAGGTGTCCCTGCTCTTACCAGCTCTACTCCATTGCTGTGGTTGTTCGACACCCACTCCATGCTTTTGTGAGTAGCTTGCCTAACAGCCACTGAGGTGCATGTGCCTCTTCAATCTTCCTTCAAGGAGGAACTTGCCCTTCTGGTGCAAGGCTGCAGTTACTGAATGCCTTCAAACTTCAAGATCTGTTGTTGCTGCTGTTTCTTCACACTCTTCCCGAACAACCAGCTTAGCCCATGACCAAGCGTGGTGGGTACCAGGCCTTGGCCATTTCTGCCCAACCACAACAACCCCACTAACCAGCAGTCTTCTCCCACAGTCCCCTGCTGGGCCAGCTAAGAAGCTGTCAGATCTGAGTCATACTCTGAGGTTCCTCGGCCCAATGCAGCTTCCCTGTGCTCTTTGATGTGTATCAGGTCTGCATCCAAGAGCAGAGTGGAGGGTTCCCCTTTTCCTTCCTGCTTCCTCCCCTTCTTATCTCCCATAAGTACTACCCCCAGTAAATCAGTTACACCCCTTACTCTGCCCCAGCATCTGGGCTTTGAGAACCCAACTAAGACCTTCCTTTTTATAACTCTCTCCCAAGGCATTGTACTGTCTCTTCCCTACCAGGCACTGGCAATACACCTCGATGTTGACTGAATGGCTTTTCACAGGGAGTTGTGCACTGACTTGGAAGGGGAGTGCCTGAGCCTGGCTGCCCTGTCTGTGCCTGTGGACAAAAACAAGGGAAACTCTAAGACCCCAATTCCTGTCACCTCCCAGCCTCCCCACCAGCATTTCTTCATGCCCCACCTCTGGGTTCCCACCCTGGCTCATCCAGGCCTGTACATGGTACACCAGGGAAAGCTGGAGAGAAAGGAGAACCTACTGCAACAGTAATAAGGAATGCAAGCCTCTGGCTTTTCTCAATAGAACCTTTTGAAAAGTGCATTTAATCCTAATCAACTGGAAGAAAATGTCCAGTGTCATTGAATCAGTGAGGCAAAAATAACATGAGAAAGGTCCAAAGTCTTTTCATTAAAGCTGGAACCCAAACTTGTTACCACTGGGGGCTGGGCTAGCTGGTCTTTCAGAGGCTGGTCTTCACTGTAAAGAAGAGATGATTAAAGATGGAGTTCTTGCCCTGACTGGTGTGGCGCAGTGGGTTAGATGTCATCCCGCAAAGCAAAAGGTTGTCAGTTTGATTACCAGTCAGGGCACTTGCCAAGGTTGTGGGTTCAGTCCCCAGTTAAGGGGCATACAATATTTCTCTTCCTCATTGATGTTTCTCTCCCTCTCACTCTCCTTCCCTTCCCCCCCCCTCTAAAAACAAAAAATTAAAATGGAGTTCTTGAGAGGCTAGGTAAGCAAGGTGAAGGGATTAAGAAGTACAGATTGATAGTTGCAAAATATACACAGGGATGTAAAGTACAGCACAGGAATATAGTCAGTAATAATGTGGTAACTATGTATGGTGCCAGGTGGGAACTGGAAATATTGAGGGGAACACTTTGTAAAGTATATGACTGTCTAACCACTATGCTGTAATCTGAAATTAATACAAAATAATGTGGAATGTAACTGTAATAAAAATAAATTTTAAACTAAAAGAAGAAAATTGTTTAAAAAAAATTAAAAAGTGGGGGTTCTCTGCAGGCAGGGTGGTTCTGAATCACTTAGGTTGGGCTGTGGGACCTCTATTGCACTCTTTGGGAAATACCTAAGTTAATAACTCCTAGTCCACATATTTTTTAATTTTCTCAAGATGGGATGAGTGCCACAAAATCCTAAACACAAAATTAACTTAGTTATAAAAAAATGAGTATGTCTTAGTCTGAACATACCACCTACATTTCTAGGACAGTTCTAATTTCAAGGATTTGGTCCCATTAAAAATACACTTATGATCAGACCACATATCTTCTTTGAGGTTCAGTAAATTTGATTCTATTGTTCATGCAGCAGTTTTAGGAGAGGGAAGGAGATAGAGGAAGATGTATGACTGCAACATTTTTGAACTTCAAAAATGGCAAGATTCATTCCTATCACATTAGTTACTGGTTCTCTCATGTAATAAATGAAGCTCAATTGTTCACCACTAGTATCCCCCACTCTCAGATCTTTAGAGTTGTGATTATTTCTTTATTTTATTTTTGGATGGTATAGGGGCTAAGGAAATGCTATGTGAGGGAGAAAAACTGCCAATCCCGAGGCAGCAGGGCGCAAATCCAAATGTGCAGGGACTGTAGCCACAGGCAGCTTTCTGATTCTGAAGTCCTTCACCTGGGAGCTTACTTTCATCTTTGGGTGTGCTGTCACATGCACTGTACTTGAGTCTGGGGGAACTTTTGTGACCAGGACTCATTCTTGCTGCCTTGCACAAATTTGTCCCTGAATAGCACAAAAATTTAGGGTCTCTTCAAGCTCCCTGTCCAATCCAAATGGCCCTGCTGCCCTCCTACCTCTCTCTCCTTCCATGGGTCTTGGTTGGGACCCCACAGAAGACTCTCTCGATGGTTGAGACACTGGTGCAAGCCATTCTCTCCATGCCTCCATCCTCTGTAATCCTTGGGCACCCCCGCAAAGGCAACCCTCCACTCTTTCCCCTCATCCTCTCCTATCTCCTCAGTATTTTTTTGTGTGTGTGATTTACTTCCTCAGACTCTTCCTTCACTTGATAGAGCTCCCCTGTGCATTTCATTTATTTTCCAAAATTCCTATTGAAAATGAAGTCTCCCATTTCAACCTTGTAGTATAAAAACTGCTCCTCTCCATCACCCCACAGTCAATGGGGACACCTCCTACTGATATTTTTAATCCAACCCTCTCCATTCTCATGCAAAACCTCTACTCTTTTGAGCCTCCTCCTGTAACATGTACACATTCACATAACCACCACCTCCCTCTTCTTCCTCTCTTTTATAGCCTTCAAGTTATTCCCCCTTATCCAGGAAGCACTTTGCCATCTTGTTTACATACCTTCTGTGCCAACTTCCAAGAGTAGATATTGTTATGTCTGTGTGAACAACTTACATGAATTGGGTAGAGTCAGTTTGGCTGTACATAAAATACCCAGATAAGCAGCTGCAATAATACTGAGTTCTCTCACATAAAACAAGTCTAGAAGTTGTGCAAACCAGGGTGAGAATGGTGAGTCCATGTTATTGGGGATGCCTTCCGTCTTTCTCCTCCACGTTCCTGGCCTTGGTTTTCATTCTTAAAATGGTTTCATGATCCAAACTGGTAGAAAGGCTGAAAGAAGAAAGGAAAAGAAATGGCATATGGGTGCCTCTCTCAGGTGATTGTTTGCTTCAAACTTTTCCCTGGGTAGCCCCACCCAATGACTTCAACTTACATATTTTCTTGGCTGTCCCCAACTGCAAAGAAAGTTGAGAATTGTAGTCTTTTAGCTGGTCCTCTTGCTGAGTAGAACCATGGTTCTATTACTATTGGATAGGCAACTAACATTCTTGGCTTGTAGCTTCTGTCTGATATTGCTAACCTTCATTTCCACTCAACTTCAAAGACCTATTCCCTTGGCCATTCTCTATACTTTGTTACCCTCAAACCATTCTCTTCCTGATCTATTAAGTTTTAACTTCCTACTCTCTGACCCTCACCAGCTAGTTTGTAATTCCTGTGTTCTCACGTCTGTTCTCACACCACACGGGGAGATCAAATCAATCCCTTCATCTTCCTATCACCCCTCACTTATGGAGTGGTGTATCAGTTTAGGTCCTTAAGGATTCCAACACCAAGATGGAATGAGATGTACAAGAGGTTCACGGAAGGCGTACCTGTGACAATAAAGGGGATGGGAGCAAGAGTAATCAGGGAAAGCCTTTGAACAGTGACACAAGTCTGACCCCTGTGAGAAGAGGGAGGGAAGGAGGCTTGGGTAGGAAGAGACTCTGACTGCTGCATTGTTCTGAGGAAATCTCAGTCAGGTCACTGGGAAGTCCCTGAGCCAAAATTGTTCTTTAGAGGGCTCCTGCATTTGGCCGAAACACAGTGTTCCCTCTGGACTCCACTTCGTGTACTTTTGTACACCCACATTCATCTTCATGCCCCACAGCTCATCCGCCTCTCCCGAAATCCCAGCAGAGGCTCTCTCCTCCTTCCTTCCCATGTCCTTCATTGCTCATTTCTATTTTCCCCAGGTCCTTCCTCATTAATGAGTCCATTGGCTCCCGTTCTTCAATCCTACCAACAAGAGGTAACCGCAGGATTATGAAATTGCACAGGGGGGGCCAGGAACTACAAATTCAGAATGGTTGCAGCATGCGTAAGGTAGGCAAGGGCTACAGGCTATGCCAAATAGCCTGACACTTATCACAGGACTGGAAAGTGTGGGCCACTGAAAGGAATTAACCCAGTAATGACAGATTAGCATTTCTGTTGCGTCACCCTGGGGGCAGCATGAAGAGAGAAGTGCATGGAGCAGAGACTGGAGCCAAGACTTGGAGAAGACCTGTTAACAGATAGTAGCAATGGGTCTGGGAATGTGAGAAGAAAAACAGTAAAGAGACCTGGAAACGAAAGTTAAAAGTGAAGTTGGCAATAGGATGTGTATTACATGTCTTGAACTCCAGGCTCAGCTTTTGCAGAGCCCTCCCCACCTTCCCCTCATGCAGCTCACACCCAGCATCTCCCAAGTGGACAATTTTATTTCCCTCCTAATTTTCTCTCCTGTTTGGGCACAAAGTCAGCTCCACCTCACTTTATGCCTTAAGATAATCAGTCGGCTGTCTACCATTCTACCCGATCAGCATCTCTACAGCATGTTCTGCAGTCCTCATACTGCCATAACCTTAAATCAGGGCTGCCTGGACCACTGCAGCACACTGCCTGATAGTCTCCCTGCCTCCATTCTTCCACCTCCAATTTGTCCTCCAAGTGGCTGTTAGCAGCCTACAGGCACACCTCAAAGTCACTGCGGTTTGTGTTTCAGGCCACCACAATAAAGCAGATATCACAGTGCAATGAGTCACACGAGTTTTTCTGGTTTCCCAGTGCATATAAAAGTCATGTTTACACTATACTGTGGTCTATTAAGTGTGCAATAGCACTCTGTCTAAAAAAGCAATGTACATATCTTAATTAAAAAATACTTTTTTTGTTAAAAAATGCTAACCATCTTCTGAATCTTCAGTGAGTCATGATGATGAAAATGCGGTATCTGTTTATACACTCAAAATCTATATAATTTTATTAATGTCACACCAATAAATATAATAAAAGATTTTTTAAAAATGCAGTTTCTGCAAAACATAATAAAGTGAAGTGCATAAAATGAGACGAGCCGACTTCTGACCAAGATAGAGGCATAGGTAGACACACTGTGCCTCCCCACACAAACAAAATAAGGACAACAAAAATTTAGAAATGAAAAAACAACCAGTACTTACAGAAACTTGAACTGTACAGAAGTCTGACAACCAAGGAGTTAAAATAGACACATTCATCCAGACTGGTAGGAGGGGCAGAGTCAGGCAGCTGGGCAGAGAGGGGTTGTGGCATAACAAGCAGTGGCTGGTGGACCCCAGGTGTGGGGTGGTAACAGGTGAACCCAGTGAGGCTGTGGATTGTGGAGGGGCACAGCGTGCAAGGTGGCTGTCAGACCAGGCAGTCCCACATTTGCATGCAGATAAACCATGTGAAACTGGGGAGCGAGACAGACTGTGCAACCCAGGACTCCAGCGTGGGGTAATAAAGCCTCAAAACACCGATTGAAACCACCTGTGGGGGTTGAGGCATAGGGAGAGACTCCCAGCTTCACAGAGAGTTTGTTGGAGGACCCCACAGGGTTCTAGAGTGTGCACAAGCCCACCCACATGGGAATCAGCACCAGAAGGGTCCAGTTTGCTTAGGGGAAGCGGCGGAAGGGACTGGAATCCAGCAGAGAGTGGAGCAAGCACCATTGTTCCCTCTTAGACCCCTCCACCACAGTGTCACAACCCAGCAACTAGATTGCCCCATCCTGGGAAACACCTAAGGCTCCACCCCTCACTGTGTAACAGGTGCATCAAAACAAAAAAGAAAAAATGGCCCAAATGAAAGAACAGATCAAAGCACCAGAACAAATACAACTAAATGATGAAGAGCCATCCTATCAGATCCACAGTTCAAAGCACTGGAATGGTTGAATTTGGTCACATATTATATGGGAAAATGAAGGCTATGCTAGGTGAAATAAAAGAAAATGCACAGGGAACCAAGAGTGATGAAAAGGAAACTGGGACTCAAATCAATGGTGTGGACCAGAAGGAAGAAAGAAACACCAAACAGAAAAGAATGAAGAAACAAGAATTCAAAAAAATGAGGAGAGGCTTAGGAACCTCCAGGACATCTTCAAATGTTCCAACATCTAAATTATAGGGGTACAGAAGGGGAACAGGAAGAGCAACAAGTGGAAAAGTGATTTGAACAATTAATAAAGGAGAACTCCCCCAATCTGACAAAGGAAATAGACTTCCAGGAAGTCCAGGAAGCTCAGAGAGTCCCAAAGAAGTTGGACCCAAGGAGGAACACACCAAGGCACATCATAATTACATTACCCAAGGTTTAAATGAAGGAGAGAATCCTAGAAGCAGAAAGAGATAAGGAGACAGTAACCTACAAAGGAGTTCCCATCAGACTGTCAGCTGATTTCTCAAAAGAGAACTTGCAGCCAAGAAGGGGCTGGAAAGGAGTATTCCAAGTCATGAAAGGCAAGGACCTACATCCAAGATTGCTCTATCCAGCAAAGCTTTCATTTAGAATGTAAGGGCAGATAAAGTGCTTCTCAGATAAGGTCAAGTTAAAGGAGTTCATCATCACCAAGCCCTTATTTTATGAAATATTAAAGGGACTTATATAAGAAAAAGGAAATAAAAACATGTATAGTAAAATGACAGCAAACTCACAACTTTAACAACCACACCTAAAACAAAAACAAAAACAAACACAAACTAAGCAAACAACTAGAACAGGAACAGAACCACAGAAATGAAGATCACATGGAGGGTTAGCAACAAGGGAGTGGGAGGAAGAGCGAGGGGGAAAAGTTACAGAGAATAAGTAGCATAGATGTTAGGTAGAAAATAGACAGGGGGAGGGCAAGAATAGTATGGGAAATGTAGAAGCTAAAGAACTTATGACACATGGACATGAACTACAGTGGGGGAATGTGTGTGGAAGAGGGTGTGCATGGTGGAGGGGAATGAAGGGGGGGATATGGGACAACTGTAATAGCGTAAGCAATAAAATATATTTTTTAAAAAATGAGATGTGCCTGTATGTCTTCCCTTTGGTTACAATCTTTCAGTGGCTTTTATTTGCTGTAAGAAAAGACCCAAGCTTTGTACTGTTGCATGTGATAGCCCCCACCATCTGACTGCAATACACCTCTGGAGTTTCCATATCACCCTCTTTGCTTGCAACATTGTGGTCTAGTGATAGAAAACCTGTGTAGATCCTCCAACACACTGTGCCATTTCCTTTTCACATACTCAGCTCTCTGTCCGCTGCCTATCTACAGCATCTTTATCTTCCTTGCAAACCTAACACACTCCTATTCTTCCTTTCTTTTTTGAACTTTTTCTATCTACTTTATTATTGTTTTAATTGAATTTATTGGTGGTAACATTGGTTCACAAAACCATACAGGTTTCAAGAGTACAACTCAATGAAACCTCATCTGCACACTGCATTGGGCCCATCAACCCAAGCAGAGTCTCTTTCTGTCCACTTCTTCCCGCTGCCCACCTCCACCTACTTCACGACCCCCTTTCCTCTGGCCGTCACCACACTGATGTCTGTGTCTATGTGTTTTACATATATATATCTGTTTTCTGGTTAATACCATCACCTTCTTTCATCCAGTCCCCCAACTCCCTTCTCTGACAGCTGTCAGTCTGTTCCATGTGTCTGCGCCTCTGTCTCTACTTTGTTCATCAGTCTATTTTGTTCGTTAGATAAGTGCGATCATATGCTATTTGTCTTTCTCTGTGTGGCTTATTTCACTTGGCATAATAATCTCCAGGTCTTTTCTTTCTTAGAAACCTGCCATTGTCAGATTCTCTCTGAAGTCTTTCTTGTACTTCTGCCTATTTTGCCTTGTGTTTATAATTACTTCTTCTCAATTAGTGTGTATGCCACAAAGGCAGGAATCATGAATATTTTGTTTCAAACATTATATCTCCAGGACTTAGCCTAATTCTTGGTACATAATAAATGCTCAATAAATATCTATTGAGTGAATAAATACTTATTTTGTCTCCTGCAGTACACTGTAGCCATTTTTAGGGCCGGGACTGTGTCATATTTACCTCTGTATTCTCCCTAATAACTGTCAGGTAATAGTACAAAGTTACTGAGCTCAGAACTACTAATTTCTTACTGTATTTGTAGATAAACTTATTTTTCCAATTTCCTCATTTCTTTAATAGCTAGTATGAAACCTTTCATTCAATAAGTGTTAAATAAATGTCTGTTTAATTAATTGAAAATGAACCTTTCACTCTCTGGGTAACACATGCATATTAATGGCATTGGACAAAGGGAAATGGAAAGGGGGAAGTGATGATTTATCTACCTGAACCACTCTGTGCCCCTGATAGATCCACCTTTGGATACTCCATGACCTTAAGCTGATGTTATCTATTCTATGGGCACATTGTGCTGCTCTCAGCACTAGCTGTAACTAACAAGACATTACACAGGTGCCTCTTTCTTCAGTTGCTGATTTTCAGAGACAAAAGCTTTGGACACTGTCAAAAAGAAGCTGCAGGAATTAATACAGATCCAGGCTATGGACAAAGACTTAGACCTGTGCTACAGGCAGAACCACAAAGCATTATCTGGAAAACAATGGAGACCTCAGTGGTGAACAGTAAACAGGGACCACAGTCAGGTGAGGAACACTTGTCCTGGGATAAGGAACACTTTTAAAAATAAAACTATAGAAATGTATCCTGTAAAGGTGGAACTAAAAGTTTCTTTCAGTCAAAATATCATGGTATCACCTCAGATGAAATCAGGCTGTATTTGCCATAGACTCTGTGAGGCATCAAATATACATAAGGGAAAACAGGGGGAGAGTTCACCAAAGGGACGGTAGACAACATAAACCACAGGGTCTGCCATGGATCCTGTATTGACTACATAGATTGTGGGTACCACAGTTAAACTGTCCAGTCCCAGGGGACAGTGTCTTTACAATAGACAAGGGTGATCAGTCTGTCAGAGCCTGAAGTCATATGACCTCTAATTCCCCTTGGTCTGATTCATGCCTAGCACATTCTCTTCTTATTATAATTTGATTTCTCCTGTAGGATAAGAACCCATTGAGTATTATAGTCTATGTGTTAGTTGCCTTTCTCATTGTAATAAATGCCCTGGCCTTTTGATTTACTCCTCAGTTTCCTATGAATTAGGCTAGAGTGAATCTTTCCTCAAAGATTACTGACAGAGTCACCTTTCTGAGTCTATAAAGCTGAGGACAAGACCTCAGAACGGTGATGTCAAGATGCCAACCACAGAGGCCTCTTGGTGGACAGGTGCTCAGTCAGCCTTGCCTTGTGACATCCCGCTGTCTTGATCAAGGTCTTTTCAAGCTGTCTTCACAAGACTAGCTACATGGGTAGTTGAGTGAATGTCTTTTAATGAAGGATAAGAAGTGGTGTGTGTGTGTACACACATGCACAGGTGTCCAAAGAAATTTAACTTCTTCACAATGCTGGGTCGTCAATCTGCTGAACCACAGTTTTTCATTAAAGTTACACATTTAGACTTTACCTAACTGCCTCTCAAAACCTCGAGGAAGCATTTTCTGGTCTCCGTCCTCCACTCACTCTTTAGTTACCTCCCTTCAAAGTTCTATATGTATGCTTCACAGCTCTGTCCTCTCTACCTATAGAAATGCATCCTGTAAAGGTGGAACTAAAAGTTTCCACCTTTCCATTTCCATTTCCATTTCCCTACTCTCTACCTACTTTCTTGCAGATAGAGTCACATGGCACCCCATGTGACCCTCAGGACCAGGAGCCCCTAGAAAGTCATCTCAGTGCCCCCAGCTTCTAGCACAGGGCCTGGGCAAGAGACAGGCAGTGGATATCTTTGTGAAAGAACCGAATACGTTATGATCAGTCAGTAGGTGGTAACATTCCTCAAGATCCAAAAGCACCAAAGGAGGAGGAACCTTACACATTGCACTGTGAAGTCCAGAAGTCAGCACAGCAGACAGATGTGCATTGGGAAAATAACTCTGGAGGATGTCCTGACTTGCCCTTGAAGGAGTGTTTGCATAGCGTTGGCTCTGTGCACGTGTGAAAGTGTGGCATAAACAGCAGTGCACCATATGCAGGAAAGTACAATATGCCCCAAATAAAACAAATGCAAATAGATACAACTGAAAAAAAGTTACATTTTTTGTTTCAGAGGCTTCCTCAAAGTCAATGCTGGATGAATAGCACATAAATGAACGAGTGAATGAGAGAACAAACATTAGCTATCTAATTTTGACTTTGAACTTAATAGCTCACAGGTATTAGTACAAAGTTACTGAGCTAGTGCTGTCATCTGAATGTTTGTGTTTCCTCAAAATACATATCTGAAACCCTGAGCCTTCTCCTGAAGATGATGGCCTTAGGAGGTCGGGAGGGCTCATGAGTGGGATCCCTCTCCCCTTCCACCATGTGAGGACACAGAAAGAAGGTGGCGCCAGCTCTGAACTGGGAAGAAGGCCCATCTCCCAACCATGCTGGTCCTCTGATCTTGAACTTCCAGCCTCCAGAACTGTGGGAAATAAATTCCTCTTGTTTATAAGCCACCCCAGTCTGTGGTATTTTGCAATAGCAGCCCAAACAGACTGAGACAGCTAGGAAATATGATCTGTTAATTTTTACTGTATTGGAAACACAATTATTTTTTTAAGTTCCTCATTTCATTTAAAAGATGACTTTAGGGAATATCTAAGTTTGGAAGAGAGCCAAATTACAGGGTATTATGGATTTTCCCTAAAAAAGAGAGAGAGAGAAAGAGAGAGACAGAGAGTGAGAGAGAGAGAGAGAGAGAGAAAATATCTGCTTTAAAAAACCTCACATTAAAAGACAATGGCTTAAGCAAAGGAAACATCTAAAAGCTGTGCTAAAAGAAACATTTAAAGATTCATTCTGAGAAGGTGAGGATCCTCCTAAACCATGAGTCTTATATTGCCATCAGTAGGGAAATGAAGACTACAAATAATATTTAGACCACAATTTTCATCTTTGCAGAATTGAAAATCTGGGTACTTTTCATGACTCATAGTTTTATTAGCATTTCATTTTAATTCCACATAAAAAAAGTCTTTGGGGGTGGTGACTTGTACACAATATTAGTGAATTGTTAAGCAGCACATCAATTAAAATCCAGCTGGTGAAAAAAATGACAGTATCATTTTTTTTCAGTGCCTCATCACAAGATGTAAAAAACTTCCCTGAGTCACCAAGTGGTTACTCATCAACTGAGAGAAAACTATGAGTATAAGCTGCAGGCAAAAGCCCCCACCACACACAGGTGCTCCCAGAGTGAAGATGGCAGAATGAACTTGGAGAAGAGCTTCAGGGCCCAGATTTCCTTGGCAACTGCTCCCACAGAACCAGTGTTCAAAGGGAGTCTCCAGCAAAGCATCAAGGAAGACTAATTAATGACCAGGATCCCATATCTAAGAGGGCAGGCATCACGATCTGCTGATATTGTGTTAACTATTTCTAAATTTAAATGGAAATAAGGGTGCTGTGTGTTTTAAAACTCCCTTCACTTCTTTGTTATTTTATTGTGGAATTCCCCTTCTTCTTTCTCATAAGAAACTCCTTTATAAAAATGATAGCAACCACAGTTAAATTGCAACTTTGCAAAATCTAACCTAGAAAATACTTATTTCTCCTTTAAAAACAACAGTCCCACCCAAGGGTAGCAGGAAGTCAGGCAAAAGTGAGTGACAAACTAAATGGGAAATGGTTCTGAGAGATTTCACCACCACTCCCAAAATCTCCTTGTGTGTGTTGGTGTGATGGATGCTTCAAAAATACTGGTGTACCTCCAAACTCCAGGAAATTAGTTTATAGCCCAACCTGAAAAAGCAGGCACACTATGAGGAAGAGAAGGCAACAGTTCCACTGTGTCAGTCTCTTTCCCATTTGCTTGCAGAGCACACATCTCAGCAATTCCAGGTGCAGAAAGAAACCTGTGTGCAAACAAAAGAAACTTTGGAAAGGGGTGGGGACAAAGACTTGATGAATGACAATGAGGATAAACAATGCAAACACCATATGGGGAACAAAAGAAACCTTTTGGGTGGTATAATAGCATTACTAAGCCACTCTGGTCACCCAAATAAAAGAGGCCAGAAATGCAATCATTTCAACCCTGAGGAGTAATTACATAAAATAAGAAGTTAGTGGAAAAGCAAACCAGAAAAAAAGACTTAAATGGACAGAAGGACCTAAGAAATCACCTTTTTCTTTTCTTGTTTTCTTGGTGGTATCATAAATGTCTTTCCCCGAGTGTGCGAGTATCTCAGCAAAATAGAGCAGGAAATGGCACTGCAGTGCACACACATCGCAGTGGGTAAGGGCAGGCACAGAAATTGAGGGCTGAGGGACAGTTATGGGGCACAAGCTTTGCCAGCCATCTGTGGCCTGTAAAGCAGAAAATGCAACAGCTCCTTCAAACACTGAGCCTAAGAAAAGCACTTTGAATTATTTCATTTCAAGTAAAACAAATGACTTTTCCTCAGCAACAGAAAATCCACAAGAAGTTACAGTGCTGCCATTGTAGGAAGGCAGAGGGGAAGTGGGCTGGTGGTGAGCCACTTCAGTTGTGTGATTTGACCTTGTCACTTACCTAATGTGGTTTGAGAGACCAGTGATATATCTGCATGCAAAAACCAAGGTCAGCCTGGCAGTTCAGCCATCATGTCATCACCATCTCAGCCAGAGGCACTTATGTAGGAACAGTATACAGCTCACAACCTTTGCCTTCTAAGAGAGGTATTCTCAAGTCTAAGGTATGTCTTATAATTTGGTCATTTCAAGGAAATGATTGATTTCCTTCAAAGAGAAATAGTTTGAATTACCTTTTGCTTTCAAATTTTTTAAACTATTTATTTATTTTATAGATAGAAGGGAAGGAGAGGAGAAAGAAAGGGAGAGAAATATCGAGGTGAAAGTATGAAACATCTACAGGTTGCCCTTGCACACAACCCAGCCAGGACCCAGACAGCAATGCGGACAGTTGCCCTGACCAGGAATCAAACCAGTGAGCTTTCTTTCAGTTTGCAGGACAATGCTTAACCCACTAAAGTACACCAGTCAGGGCTACTTTAAAATTTTTAAGTAACATGCCCTGACTGGTGTAGCTCAGTGGATTGAGCACTGGCCTTTGAACCTAAGGGTCACTGGTTCGATTTCCAGTCAGGGCACATGCCTGGGTTGCAAGCCAGGTCCCCAGTAGGGGGTGCATGAGAGGCAACCACACAATGATATTTCTCTCCATCTTTTTCTCCTTCCCTTCCCCTTTCTCTAAAAATAAATAAATAAAATCTTTAAAAAAATTTTAAGCAACACATAAATTTATTGTTTGTGAAGGTGTGGAGAAATGGCTGCTGCCTGAATTATCAGTGGGAAGTGTTAATTAGTACAAGCTTTCTGGAAGAAAATCTGATTATGTATATCAACATTTCAAAGGAAGTAATCAGACAAAATGTATCTAGAACATGACCATGTCTCATCACCCATTGCCACCTCCCTGGTCCAGGCCACCATCACCTCTTGCCTGCCTTTCTGCGGAAGCCTCTAGAAGAACCACTATGCTTTCATCCTGACCCTTAGGTCTATACTCAACACACAGTCCAGTTGGATCATATCACACCTCCTGGCACACTCTCCTGACTTCCCAAATCATTGGGATAAAAGGCTTAGAACAGCCTTACGTGGCCCCATCCTCCCATTTCCTACCCTGTCTGTCACATTTCATCTTCAGCTTCTCTCTTCTTTTCTGGTTCCACTCCAGCCAGGTTCTGCCCTTCCCCCACCCCCAGCTGTTCCAGAGCTCACCAGGCATGCCTCTGCCTCTGGGCCTTTGTACTTGCTGTTCCCTTATCCCTGAAAGCTTGTTCCCTCTCTGTCCTACTTTCACCCTTCCTTCACCAACTTCCAGTCTTTTCTCAGTGAGGCTTTCTTTATCCCCTTAACATTTCAAGGTGCTGTCACTTCCTATTCCTCTTGCCTGTTGAACTTTCCTCCATGGCTTTTCTAGACTTATCATCTGATAACCTATATACTAGTTGATGATTTTTATTCAAATGTCATATAAATGAGTAATCCTCATAACTGTAATACATGAGGAGTATGCAGGCAACTGATCCCTGAGTTATATAAACTAATAAAATAATTCATAAATGTCATTAAAATTCAATTTTCTTACATTTTAGTTAACACTCCCTCTATAAATAGCTATAACTGATATTTATATGTGTCATGACTAATATCTCCAGAAGCAAAAAACAATTAGCCACTATGAGAGATAATCCTTTTTTAGTATGTTATCTTATGCTTTGTCGATGGGGACCTGTCTCAGTGGCAGATGGACACTGGATCTTTCCATACAAACTGAGATATAAGAAGTGTAATTCTTAAGTGCAAATTAACACAGATTATAATTAATTAAGACAGGCAAGACATCTCAAAATCCTATTTAATGAATTGAACCATCACCTTTCCTGGATAACTAAACAGTGCAGCTTCAGCCACAGCGTTAACCCCATTCTATTAATTTTGCAGTATTATTATTTACATATTCTTATTTATCTCTTTCATTAATTGCAAACTTCTCAAGCCTGAAGCTTGTGTGTGTGTGGAGGGGACTGAATCTTCTATTTCCCTTTGTCAGTGGGGCAGTCAGGAATTCAGCCCACAATTATTTCCAGATGTCTGCCTGTGTGTTGACGCTGGGGACACAGCATTGGGCAAGCTGGATGTGGACCTCCAGAATGAGGGGAAAGACAGAGGGTGGATTGGAGCCATGAGTGTTACGAAAGGGAGGAGAGTGAGCCCACAGCGTGTCACCTGACCTTTCAGATGGCCCCAGGCGGTCGGGGGTTGGGGGAAAGGTCAAGAAACAGCTCTCTGAGAAGTGGGGCTTAACTCTGAGTTTCTTGGCAAAGGCAGTGGAGAAAGGAGGACTCTTTGGGCAGAGAGAACAGTGTGTGCAGAGAAAGACCCTGAAGTGTCAAAAGGATGAATTGTTCCAGAAGCAGAAAGAAAACCCATAAGATTGGAAAGGTGGACACAGTCGTGGAGTTCAGGTGAGGACTGTTAGAACTGGTCCTAAGGGCACAGGAAGGTACGCAAGTGTTTTAAGTCAGGTATCAGTTTGATCTGTGCCCTGTGGCCAGTCTCTGAAGCCTTTTGAAATTCTGGCCACATCCTTGCCTAAGTGCTGTGCTGCTATGTAAGAACCATTCCAGACTCATTTTCCAGGACTTCAAGGGAACTTACTAAACTTGTTTTATTCTCTATCATACTTATTTGTAGAATATAAAATAGATTTTAAATAATGCCTAACAAACCTAATAAATAATTACTTAGAAAAACAAGGTTATGGCCCTGGCTGGTGTAGCTCAGTGGATTGAGCGCGGGCTGCAAACCAGGCATCGCAGGTTCAATTTCCAGTCAGGGCACATGCCTGGGTTGCAGGCCACAGCCCTCAGCAACCGCACATTGATGTTTCTCTCTCTCTCTCTCTCTCTCTCTCTCCCCCTCCCTTTCCTCTCTAAAAATAAATAAATAAAATCTTTAAAAAAAGAAAAACAAGGTTATGTCACTTGTATCTACACTCTTCCATATTCTCCCACCAGACTCTGAGCAAGAAGTATTGTACAGTATTTAGAAGAGCATGGTTTGAAAGCTTGGATTCAGATCCCAGCTCCATCACTTACTTCCATGTGTGAACTTGGGCAAGCTACCTAACTTCTTTGCAGCTTGGTTTCCTTATTTGTAAAATGAGGGATAATAATAGGATAGGCAGGGTAACCATATAATTAACCATCTAAGCTGGACATTTTGGAAATGACAGGGGACTAGCTTAAGTCAGTGTGTATAAACACTTAGAATAATGATTGGCATATAGTAAGGCTGGTTATTAACATTATTGAGATACTTTCATTTACTCCTAAGAAGACTAGAACTACCAACTAATTTTAAATGTCAATATGGTTGAAAGAAAGGATTCAAAAATATTTAAAGCCCCATGGTCCTGTGGCAGACTTGAAAGTATTTTAACCTGAAGACAGGATTATCTTTTTTTTTTTTAAGACAGGATTATCTTTTGACAGAAAACTAAGCAAAGAAAAAAAAAACCTACATAAAAGCAAACCATAGTTTTGCTTAGAAAGACACATACTTTTGGTGGGCAATACTGGCTGAATATAATATAAGTTCTTATTTTTTTGAAAACTATTTTCAATAGAGTTTACATTCAATATTTTGTATTAGTTTCAGGTGTATAGATAGTAGCTGGACGATCATATGCTTTGCGAAGTGTTCCCCTGACATTTCCAGCGCCCACCTGACGACACCACACATAGCTGTTACAGTACTATTGACTCTATTTCCTATGCTGTACTTCACATCCGCATGACTTTTGTAACTACCAGCCTGCACTCTCAGTCCCTTCACCTTTTTCACCCCATTCCCCCGAACCCCATTCCCTCTGGCAGCCATCAGTCTGTTCTCTGTATCTGTGAGTCTGTTTCTGTTTTGCTTGTTCATTTATATTGTTCCTTAGATTCCATATATAAATGAAACTATATGGCATTTGTCTTTCTCTAACTGAATTATTCCACTTAAAATAATATCCTCTAGGTGCATCCCTGCTGTCACAAATAGTTGAATTTCATTTTTTAAATATATTTTATTGATTGTGCTGTTACAGTTATCCCATTCCCCCCCCCCCCGCCTTCACTCCTTTGCCCTGCACACCCTCTCCCACCCACATTCCCCCACTTTAGTTCACATCCATGTGTCATACACATAGGTTCTTTGGCTTCTACA